>JAVSBS010015006.1:0-24765 GCA_033124195.1 Coracias cyanogaster | reverse complement strand
GATCAGATCCCCTCTGAGGCTTCTCCAGCTCAGCAGCCCCAGGGCTCTCAGCTTTTCCTCAGCACAGAGATGCTCCAGTCTCCTCAGCATCTCCACAGCCTCCGCTGGACTCTCTCCAGTAGTTCCTTGTCTCTCTTGAACTGGGGAGCCCAGAACTGGACCCAATATTCCAGAGGTGGCCTCACTAGAGCAGAGCAGAGGGGGAGGAGACCCTCCCTTGGCTTACTGACCACCCTCTTCTCCATGCACCCCAGGATGCTGACCCCCTCCTCTTTTAACACTCTTGGCAAAAGCGTTGGTAACTCTGTTCTGGTATAAAAAACAGCGTTCGGCAGCCGGAACCGCGACTGACACTGGACAGAAATAAAATTCCCGTGTTGAAAGCGTGGAGCTGAAGGTGCTGTTCCATTGCCTTTTGGATGTCCCCTGCGCTGTGGGAAGGGGACTCTGAAGGCCCCAGGTTTGGCTGCAGCTCCTTTTGCTGGAATTCCTCCCGCAGTTCAAGAGCTGGCCGGGAGTCACGGCTGTCATTTGTCAAGCCCCTCGATTCAAACCCACCCAACCTAAAAGCCTGAGTGAAGGGGCTCGTTTTTGGGATGGTGCGTCCATGCAGCTGCTCCTCGGGCAGGACTGGGCGCTCCTCGCCGTGTCCCAGCAGTGATAACCTTATCACATATCCCCGTGTGTGGTGGGATGGATCTGCTGCCGGCGGCGGCGAGCGATGTGACACATTCGCCCCTGAATTCACAGAATTGCCTCGATTGGAAAAGACATTTAAGCCCATCGAGTCCAATCATTAACCCAACACTGACAAGTCCTCAATTAAACCACAGCCCCAGGCACTGCATCTGTACGTCTTCTAAATATCTCCAGGGATGGTGACTCCACCACTGCCCTGGGCAACCCGTTCCAATGCCTGACAACCCTAGAAATATTCCTCCCGTCATGTTTTGTTCAGGTCTGGAAACCCAGTCCACGTACAGCAGCACGTGGTACGGGCTACCTGTCAATCATATCCACTGACAAGAGGTTGATGGCTGCCACCAGTAACCAGTAAGCTATTGCTCTCACACAGTGATGATACCTTGGGGTAGGTGCAATCTCCTAGAAAATCATCTGTAATTGATGAGTTGTCCAAAGATGTTCTAGGGGTTACATAAAACCAGCTGCAAAAGCTATGGGACTGAGGCTACAAGTGAGATTTAAGGTTGAAATTCAACTCAAACCTTAAAATCACCTGGGCAGGTACCTCGCTTCTCTGAGGACCTTGCTCAAGGTGGGAGTGGATGGTGAGTGGCTGCTGAGCTTGTCCCTGCAGAGTGGTGAGGATGTAGCATGTGGCTCAGCCTTGTCCAGGCAAGGAGCCAGTGTTGCCACTCCAGGCTGCAGCGCAGGAGAGGACCATATGAACCAACATGGGTACCAGGACCTCAGTGTCCCCCCAACCCTACCCAGCTGGCCCCTGTTCTACTTTTGGGGAAGAGTTGCCCAGGTCTGGCAGAGCAAAGAGACCCTGCCAGAACCCGGCTGCATCCAACACCCTGTGATGTTTTCATCAACCCTCTCTGCCGAAAGCCATTGCACACACGCTCAGCCAGCATCACCAGAGCTTGGTGCTCGTCGTCACTGGCCGGTGAAGCTGAGCACCCCTCAGTGACGTCCCACCCCATGTGCTTTCCCACACCCACCTTTGGGGTCCACCCTGGGCCCATGCCCCGCACTCCTGCCTCTCCATGCTCCGGACCACCAGGCTTGCTGCTCCTCTTGGGGGGGTGGGGGTAGGATGCCGTCCATGCATGCCCCAGCAGCGCAGCTCTGAAGAGAAAAGAGATATCAGCTCATCCCTTCTGGGACCACCCTGCCCAGGAGATTCTTGCAGAGGAGCTGGGCAGGCAGGGCCACCCTTCAGTCCCTGTTTACAGGAGGGGATCTGGCTCCCACGGTCCTGAAGGACATACTTCATATCTTGGCCCTCCATGAGATAGAGATGTCTGAAGCAGGCTCTGCTCTGCCCCAAGCCATGCTGGGATTGTCCCATCCCTAAGTGCGGGGTCTCCAGAGTGGTTATCACTACAGAAATAGTCCCGCCTTACAGAGCCACAGCGGGAGGAAGCAGCAGTGTCAGGAGGACATCGATGTCCCTGGTCACCAAGCCCCACTGCAGACCCAGGGCTCACCCACCTGCACTGTTCACTTGCCCTCTGCACCTGCTGCTCCAGCATCCCCACGTCAGGATGGGATGAGGTGGGCATGTGGTGGGCATCACACCGGGAAGGAGCACAGGGTCCAACTCACATTGTCTACAGCTGCATTGAGACAGCTGGTGCCTGCCAGCAGGGTTGTCCCAGAGCAGCCTGTGCTAATTCAACCCATTTGATCCCGGTGAGAGGGGTGGATCTCCTTTATCCACCATCAGTGATACCGACCAGCTGGGCTACTGGGAGGTAAGGAAGGCTGATGGCAAGAGCACTGCTGGAAGTGTCAGTTGCTCTGCTCTTGCAACACTGGGAAAGATCTGCTGACTTAGATGTGGTCACTAGCCTGGCTGGTGAAAGCAAGATCAGCGATGCCTTGATGTCTGTCCTACAGCCTTGCAGGCTTCCAGCCTGGCTGTTTTGATATGAACCCTATCAGCAGTCCAGCTTGGAGGGCAAGTGCTTGTCCCAGCACTACTGGCTCACCCATCCTGGAAGGTCAGCTCTCCCAGGGAACTGGAAAAAAGTTTTCCAATAAGTAAGATCTGTTGACCATGTTTTGGCCAACACCTGGTGACCAGTTGGATGTACGCTGCTGGTTTTTCAGTTCTTGTGGGATGAGGCTCGCTGACAGGGCATCTGCTTTGATGAGGTTCTTCCCAAAGATGTAGAAGATGGTCAGCAGCTCTCCATCATACAATTTTGGTTTATCATGAGTCCACCTAGTGGCCCATGGGTTTATGGTCAGCTTTGCTGGCTATCATGAGGCTTGTGAGGACATCGCAGAAACACTCGAGCACCCAGGACAAGCTCTGGAAATCATTTTGCCTGCGCATGTACCTGACAGGTACTGTTCAGGTCTCAACTTGCTGTTGTCCTTCTCCAGGAGAACTCCCAGCCCATGAATTGACAATGGCAGCTGAGGTTGTGGCTGGTTTGCTCAGGTCCAAAACCCAGCCAGACCTGGGCTAGGGCAAAGGGTCACACTGGGAGCTGCTGAAGGAAGCCCCATGACATTTTCACCCCTTATTTCTCCTGCAGAGTGGTTTTCCTCATTGTCTCATGCTTCTCAGAACCAGATGCCCCAGATGCTCCCCTGAGAGATGCCTTGCTCTGGAGAAGCATTGGCCCTGAGCGCTTGGGCAGGCCAACAGCCAGACTGAGAAGCCATTTGCAGCTTATTGCTGGTGGCTGGCCACTGGCAGGCAGGACAGTCCTGCTTCCAGGAAGTCACAGCCTGCCAGCCAGAGCCCTTGCTGGGCCCTTCTCCGGCAGGACACGCTGCACCGATGGACCAGATCTGCTCCAGGCCAGGAGCAGACCCCTAGTACTGGCAGGGCACTTCTGGGAGCCCTCCACCCTTGCAGCTCTCTGGTAACACAGCCACAGACACTTCAGGATCTCTCCATGCCCATGCTGGGACTCCAGCCTCCACCACACCTTTCCCAACCTCCTGCTTCCCAGCAGCACCTCCAAAACCTCCAGCCTTAAGTGGAGGTTGCCCTTCTTTGCCATCTCCACTGAGGTGGCCCTTCCTCAGAGCAAGCATCCTGCACCCATCTCCCCAGCCATGGCCAGCCCTCCTGGCCAAGCTGGTGGACAAGACCCCCACTCTGCTGCATCACCAGCACCCAACCAGGGCAGCCAGGGCTTGGCACAAGGCAAGTCCTGGAGTCCCTTCCACCCCTGGTGACCTGCCTGAGGGGTGCACCACCTCTGGGAAGGATTTCTCTGCAGGGTTCCTCTTTAATGGGGTGGGAGTGAGGTCCTAGGTACAGCACCAGGAGAGGCTCTGCACTGATGGATGCCAGCTGAGGTCCTGACCAGCTGATGCTGGACCCAGCCTAGCAGTGACCCTGGGGTTTACCTGCTTCCTTCTGCAGAGAAAAGCAAAACCACACATAGATGTGAGGAGACGGGAGGAATCCTCTTGCTGCGCCATCTCTGCAGTGGCTGGAGATCTGCAGGCTGGCTGGGGACACCCAAGCATGCTTGGTGGGGCTGTGGTGATGGGAGGCTGCATGGGTGGGCAGGCTGGTGCAGGCTCTGCTGCTCCTCGTTAGAACCAATGCTGTGCTGAGCCACGGCTGGTGAGCTGGAGGTGCTCAGTGGGTGCCATTTATTCATGCACTTATGGAAGAGTCTCCAAACCCTTCTGCTGCTTTAGTTGTCCCAGCACAAGTCCAGCTCAGGAGATCATCTTGGCATTGCCTCACCTCAAGGCTTTCCGGCATCAAGTGAACAGATGTGGAGAATATTGGTCTTGTCCTGACATGCAACTGAAGAAATTGCTCACAAAATGATTCCCTGTGAGAAGAAACTCTGAGAAGTCAGAGGTCTTTGTCTTTGGAGAGGCAAACTTGCCCTGATCCTGGATGTTGACCATGAGATTCTCTGTCCCTTTTCTGCCACCTCTTCTGGGACTGTCCGTGGCCCCTTTCTGCTTTTGATCACCACTTGGGAGCTCTCTTCCCTGCATGTGAAACCCCAGACCACCTCTTTCCTAAAATCCCCTCCCCTTCCTGTGCCAGAGTGGGCAGGTGAGCCACAGCAAAGTCAAGTCCTTTCTGGGACAAGGTGGCTGGGAGCAGGGGGAGACATGGGTTAGTGACAGTGAGTGTTCCAGGGTCCTCTCCTTCCGTAGGGAGGAGATAGCAAGAACCACTCATCAGAGAGGTAAGCCTCAGGCCAGGCAGGTGTCTCAAGCTTTGCTGTGTCCCATGTCCTCCAGACAGCAAGCCTTGGGCTGTCTTCCATAAAGTGGTGCTGCTTCCCAGCTCTCTGGCCCCTGTACCCAAGCAGGACACGGAAGGCACTGCCACCCACCCCGCTCTGCAGGGCTGGAGCCACCTACTTGTGTCCAGCCTGCCCATCTACAGCCATTTCACACCTCTTGTGCCAGCCATGTCCTTAAGCCTATACAGCTCTTCTCCTCCATGGTGGGAGCAGACAGGAGCCTGATCCCCACAGCCTTGGCCTTTCTGACCTCAGGGCACTGGGCTTTCCTGGTCTTCTCCCAAAGGATATATTCCCTGCTTTGACTGTCCTGCTGGGCCTTCGCTTATTAACGTATCTCCTCTCTCAGAAGTACTTCAGCAGACAACCCACAGCTGGCAAACATGAGCAAATCTGGCCTCATATTGTGTTTTGTCCTGATCCTTTGTGGTTACAGCTGGCCAAAGCATGAGAAGTTGTGTGGCAGTGGATGTACAACACCAAATCTTGCCAGACCTTGGTCTTCCTGCAGCAGCAGCTTCCCCATAGTGCCAAGGCAATGTCATGAAAAACAAAGGAGAGGAGTCTCACAGAGGAGGTTGACATGGACTTTGATTAGTCTTCTCACTCTTCTCTGACCCTCCCAGGGCCGTGAAGGTGAGGTGCGTGCCCATGATCTGGAGATGACCATCTTGTGGGCAGCCGCCCCACAAGACCCCAGCATGCTGCAAACCATCCCTGCCCACCTGAGCCTTCTCCTGCAGTAGGATGTGGAGCAGAGGTTCCTGCCCAGGAGGTCCATGGCTCCCTTTTCCCAGTGGAGAGGTATTTTCAGATCTCCAATGCTGAACATCTTTAACTTGGCCTCCTTAGCTCAGTCTTGCATTCAACAGCTGTCCAAGAGCCTGGCACCTCTGCAGCCCCTGCCATTAAACTTCTACCTGATGAAAACAGATTATTTAGCCTGAATTCTCATCCTCTGTCTCCCAGCTGGTTTGTGCTCCTTATGTGTCAGTCTGGCCTGGCAGCTCCTGTGCTGGGTGGACCTCTGGATAGGTCATACAGAGCAGCCAGGAGTTTTGGGAACGCCTTGGTGTTGATCAGAGCAACAGGCTTGGTTGAGCAGCAAGGCTCAGTAAGTCCCCATTATGTTTCAGACTTTGAAAGAGCTCCTGCTTTCACTGGTGGCATCCACATTCCTGACTCCTGTCCATTGGCCCTCTTGGTGGTCTCAGGAGGGACCGTCCTGGGCCAATGACTCACAGCTTGGTGCTTATTGCTCTGTATGTGCATCTGTTCCCTGCAGAAACTCCTGAGCATTGGCCATTTAACCATGTTGGAGGAAGACTGTAGTTCTGGAGGACTTCAAGTACTTGCGAGGGCAGTGAAAGCAGAAAAGCTGGACTGGGGCTCGCAGCAGCAAGCAAATCCCTTGGAGGCCATTTCCTCCCTGGGTCACTTATTCCCATGAGCACCCAGTTAGCACTACCCCACTGGCTGAATGCCCTGTGCACACCTCAGGGAGCATCTGGGGGTGCAGTGACCCCACTCCCTGAGGAGAGGGCTCCTGTCCTCTGCTGTCCCTTTTCATGAGGACAAAACCCTGAATAAGCCCTCTGGGCTCTTTGAAACAAATCCCTTTGGTCCCTCTGCTGCTGCCTCTCCTTTCCATGGTCTTACCAAAGATCCTTATGGCCACATCTGAGCCGCTGGTCTTGGACAGCACTGAGCTACCCATGGTGGGAATAAGGACATTTCTGACTCAATAGCATCCTGGGAGGACCACAAGCTCCTGAGTAAGCTCACCACCACCAGAGACCCGGGGTCCTTGTTCTGTAGAGGCCTCTGCTGGCTTGGTCCTGTCCTCCTGCCACGGCCACCAGCACCAGTCCACCCAGGCATTTCACAGCTGTTTTTGATCACAAGCTCAGCCTGTGGACCCAGCTTGGCTGGCTGTCTCCTCCTGCCTCGCTGAGGACCAGATGTGGGCCCCCATCCAGCCATGCCCTAGGGGAGCCTGCTCCACAGGACAGGCCATACCCAATGCCTGAAGGATCTGGATGGCCAGTGTCCCCTGCTCACCTCCAGCATCTGCAGCTGGCAGCTCATGGCTGCCACCTCAACCCATCCCAGCTTGGTCCCACCAGCTCCCACCTCCTCCTGCCTGAACACCCTGCGTTGGCCAGGCTATGACCGTGTCGTCTGCGCTCACATCTCACCTGCACTTTGCTGCCATTAGTTTTTATTTACCTTCCAGGTTCCTCGGCTCTAGTCTCTGCTTCTCTGGGTTTGGAGGACAAGATCTACCCATACGCCACTCTCCACTTCTCCTCCCGGGCAGCACCAGCGCTTCACAGCATGGGCAGCTCTATTCCCACATCACCTCAGTTGTATCCCATGTCCTTGTGGGAAGATGGCTCCTCCCCATCCCAGGGCAACAAGCACCTTCCCAGGGTAAATCCCTGGGGACCCTGCCAGCCCAGGACGGCTGTTTCGGGGGGAACCACCCCAGCTGCTAACTCCCGATGGGAACCATCACCCCAAACCCAGGTATGGGACAGACCTTCCCTTGCAGCCCTCTCTGCCACCACTGCCCTGGTGCTGCCCCGGCCCCGGGGAGAGGCAAGGAGCGAGGGTCCCAGCAGGGTTTCGAGGCTGGCCGGCGCTGGGAACATCTCTGCCCTCTTTGTGCTCCCCGTGGTAAGCGGCGCAGTGCAAGTATCAGCTGGGCTCTTTGAAATGAAAATAAAACTGATAAAAGTCGGGCAAATCCTCCGCCCTGGCCCCCGCCACTGGCCCAGGCGGTGGCTCTTTCTGCCGCCGAGCCGGCTCCCGCAGTTATAAATACATTATGTATGCCGGTGTCCGTCGGCCAGAGCCTTTTGTTGATGCTGAATATGTCCTGGCCAACAAAAGTGGACTGGATTAGCCACAGTGGATTAAAAGATTTTCTTCTTGGAGTTTACCTAATAATATAACAATTGACATAGAAGGTCTCTTTGAACCCTACACGACTCTCTTATTTTACCATCTGTGAGTTTGCTTTCCGTGCCGCTGATGGGGCGCCCGTCTGCCGGTGGTGCTGGTGGTGGGAACGCTGCCCAGAGCCAAATTTGTTGCTGAGCAGAAGAAAGCAGCCTGGATTTGAAGGGAGGCAGCGGGAAGGGGAAGTGGCACAACTTCTGTCCTCCTGCCTTTGTCCTCAGCCCTTCTGCTGGTGGCTCACCAGGCTCATGACACTGCAGCGTCAGGAGGGAAGAGACCCAAGGAGTGGGCTCAAGCGGTGGAGAAGCCACTTGCTCATCTGCAATTTGAGGTGTCCGGAGAGGTCCCAGCTGCAATAAGCTCCTTTATTAATGATGAATTTGGGGAGAATTGCTGATCTGTGAGCCAACAGAGTTTGCCGGTCTCGGTTTCAGCCATTGGGATCCGGCCGCCGTCCCTGGTCTCCATTGCAAGATGGGTCAGGCAGCGGCAGCAGCGACACCGGGAAACATGGAGGGCAGCGGCAGCAGGGGAGGAAGGCTCCCCCCCACCATCCTGCGGCGCTGCCACCGCTCGCCCCCTCCTCCGGCACACCCCGGCGTCCTGGCCCTCGGGCTTTGATCTCATCCGGGGGGGCTCCATTCACAAGTCTTTCATAGAAGCCTTTGGAAATATCCGTCCTCAGAAGTCGCGAGTAATGAGATGGGGAGACGACGAGCAATTTAGGCGCCGCTCTTTCTCGCTTGCGTTTTTTTTCAATCTCCATCTCTCCCCCCTTTATTTTTTCCTTTTTTCTTTTTTTTTTGGCAAAGACACTTCTGGAGCCACGCCGACTTTGTGTGGGATCACCGCATCACCCCAGACCTGCCGGGGGGGCAGAAATATGGGGCTCGTGCCTCTCAGCCGGGGGCCTTTGATGAAGCTGCTTTGCGAAATTCGATTTGAAAGGCCTACGATGGCAATTTGGGGAGAATGGTGGAGCCTTTCTCCACCCGCCTCTCTTTGTCTCTTGCCCAAAGAGGGGTTTCATTGTGGGTGCTGGGGCGAGGGGGTCGGGGCGGTGGCGTGGGTGGGGTGGGGCGGCAGAGGGGACCGCGGCGCGGGAGAACAATAAGCGGGGAGATGGGGAGAGTTGGGATTTCTCACCTGCCCGGGCGTTCGCAGTCCGCCATGACGGGAGCAGCCGCCCTGCTTGCCGCCGTCCGGAGCACTTTTTTTCCCCAGACTCTTGAACCTATTTCCCTTTCTTGGCAAGTGCGTGGCTGGAAGATGGGAATCTTTACTTTATATTGCAGCTTGGGCTTCCCAGCCTGATTGGCTGCAGCCAGGACCAAATGCTGGTCCTTCCATCCCATCGTCACTATGGCAACCGGCCCCGTTAGGCACCACCGATTTACTTATAATTGCTGGGTAAATAGTCAAGACAGGCCGCTTTCATCCCACACCGAGAGATTGCTCTTCCTCGTTGCCTTTTTTCCCTTCCTTTTTTTTTTTTTTGGAGGAGGAGGAAGCCCTAAAGAGCAGCAACACTTAATGAAAACTCTTTGAAGGCTGTTGCAGAAAGCGTTGCCTCCCTCCTTGCCAGCCTTTCCCCATTGCTCCCACTGCACAACACCTCGATGCTGGTGCCTTCCTGCACCGTCATGCGGCCCTCATCATCCTCCTCCAAGGAGAGATGGAGGACCTCCAAGGACCTCATGCTAGGTGGGGATGCATTACTCTTTGTAGGTGCAAGGGTCTGGCTGTGGCAGGGTCATGCCACCCACCACCGCTTCTGCCTTTCATAGAGATTCCACACCGGTTCATCCAGAGAGCCAGGATGGGGCCAAAGAGCCTTCCATTGCCTTCGCCCTCGTTCCCCATGGTTGCCATTCATGTTCACAGGGGAATTTCTGCCTGGCCACCAGTACTGCTGGGCTCAGCTGGCCCTTTGTCCGGCTCTGTGGGACCTGCCGGTGGGGCTGGTTGGGATGGACAGCTCCTACCTCTGACCCTGTGTTCATCCCTGGAGACTGGGATGCTGGGGTGCCCACTCTGCCTTGCCGCTCCTTGCTGGGTCTTCAAGATATGGAGCCTTTCATCAGTCCTGGAGAGTGTTTAATGATAATGGACAGAGCCATACACGCAAGTCTTGTTGCTAGACCCCTAAGCGTGGACCAGGATTCATGCTTGTGGCCGGGTGGCTCCCACAGGCGAGAGGCAGGTGGAAGCATGGTCCCAGCTGTGTCCTCATCATCCAGGGATGGGTCGTGCATCCAGAGAACTGCAACCAGGTGCCCAGCCCAGGCTTGCTGCCTGTAACACCCTCACAGGACCTCCAGGTGCTTCTGCCCTCACTAATCATCACTGGCACAAAACAGCAATTCCAGAAAAATGGGGAAAAAAGGGTCTTAGGAAGAATCAAAGGGCTGGAAAGATCCAGGGAAAACAGAGAGGTCACAGGCAGCAGGGTGAGAGAGGAGCAGCATGGGCTTGAGGGAAAGGAAGCCAAGGTCATCTTTCCATTCCTTACAGCTGGAAGGAGGAGTCCAATCAGGGTGGTTGCAGGAAGAGCGCTGGGAGATGCCAGCTGAGCTCCTTGCTTCAGTGGGAGAAGCAGGGGATTCCCACTCTGCTCACTGGGGAGCACAGAGGAGACAGAGGTGACCACCACCAACAACATGAAGCCAGCTGAGGAGGGAGCAGCAAGGAGCCACCGGGCTGGGAGGCATCTCCAGGGCTCCTGAAGGAACTGGGAGATGAAACAGCTGATCCCTACCTGACACTCCCAGAAAGGGTGGCTTGAAGTCTGGCAGATGCAACAACAATTTTCCTTTTCAAGTATTACAGGGAGAGCCAGTAAAGGGCAGGCCACTAACTCGGACAGCTGTACCAGCAAGTCGGCAAAGATACTCCTGAAAACAAACTTTCAGTAAATACACCCGACCTGGGAAACCGAGGTGACTTGTAAAGGGAAGGCCTGTCTTCTAAAAGCAGACAGCTTGGAAGGTGTCAACAGCAATGTACAGGATCTGCATGAAATACAGCCCTCCGGGGTGTGTGAAGGGCTGGTGACAATGGTGTCACCAAAAGCTTCCAGGGAGGAGGAGCAGCCTGGGGAAAGGCGCTGCCTGGAGCAGCTACTGCTGACACAGCAGGTCCTGGTGCGGGGCAAACAGCCTGTCCAGGGGCGAGCAGAGGGATGCATTTACTGCTGGGCTCTTCTCACCCACACTCAGCTCAACAGCTGGCTCGGGGTGGCCAGGAAGGCTCAGCTCAAACAAACACACCGGCAGAGCTGGGTTTGCTTTCCCACTTGTGTTTTCCCTGTTTTAAAGGCAACTTCTCTGTGAAGTGCTTTGGGGCTTGGCTGAAAGGGGATGACTCCTTTTCTGCTGAAGACAAGCTGGTACTTCTCCAGGTACCTGCGGGCCGGGTGCTCACCTGGCCCCTCTCCCAGCAACAGGAGCCTTCCGGCTGCACTTGGGGCTGGGGACCCGGACACAGGCAGCAAGGCCACATAGCCACGGCACTGTCCTCCTGAGCATCCTCCGGCGGTTCCCATGGTAACTCCCTGGCTCACAGGCTCTGGAGCCAGCATGGTTTTAGCCACACAACATCATGGCTTTAGCCACGTGTGCCCACCGCCCCAGCTCCCATGCCAGGGTTTCATCACCCTCCACCCTCTCCTCCCACCACTGCTGTCCCCTCCTGCCACCCAGGCCCTCCTGGCTGCTCGGCAAGGGAAACACTGTCTTGCACCTCACTGCAGAGGGCTTTTCCACAAGCTCCCCCAAGTAAATTACCTTCCCCAGAGCCCTGAAAAGGCCTTAATTCTCCTTTTTCTGCAGCATAACTTGCAGAAAACAAGGGAAAAATGATAACAGGTGAGAGGAGCCCAGCAGTCATGGAGGAGAGGGTCTGTATACAGATGATTTCTCACCTCCACGTTTAGGTAGGTCCCAGCTCTACACATCCTGGGACTGCCTGGCCAGGCCCTGCTAGCCCAGTGCCTGCATCCAAGGAGATTTGCTTCAACTTTTGGTGCTGGCACCCATCTCTGGTCCTGTGCTTTAAAACCAGTGGTAGAGAACTGTTGTAAAAAACAAATGGCCACAGCTAATGATTTCTAGAGACAAAGTCTTGCAGCAAGACTTAAATCTTGATGTCAAATAGACAGGTTAAAATGTGAGAAAGAGGAGAAAATACCAGATATGGGGAAGCCTTGATCCGGGAGCCAGAGTGTGACAAGGTTCAATTCCCAGAGTTGGAGCAAGGCAGCTTAAAGTTAGGAATGAAGATTTTCCACCACTTGAAACCCCTGAAATCCATGCATGGGCTTTCAGGAGGAAGGATTTAACCAAGCTCAGGCCCCCAACCAGCCTCAGAAGCTGATGGACAACATCCTAAGGAATAAAACAAGTGGAAACACAAGATAGCAATGGCCAGAGTCACCCCACATCCTGCTGGGCAGGTAAGACTCTGCTGCGAAGGTCCATTTGGGTCTCAAGACATGTCCAGGCAAGTCTATATCAAGGGCTCTCAAGGAAGTTAAGATGCCTTGGAACAAGTGGGCAAGTCCCCATGTGACTAACCTGGTTCAAGCACAAAGCAGATGTTCTGCAGTGGCGCGAGGGGCAGAGCAGCCCCCAAGGGCTCTCTGCACAGCCTGGTGCTCCTCCAGCAGCTGGCAAAAGGGACGTGTTTCGGTTTGCTGATGATACCTGGTTGATAGGGGCAAGATGATGAAGGCTAGGAGGAGCTGCAAAAACCTCTTACAGGACTGCCTGGAGGATTAAACAGCAGGTAGAGTTCAGACTTTAAAAAGGCACACAGGAAAAACTCCCACCTGACTGCGCACCAGTGAGCTGTCCTCACAAAAAGGAACAGCCTGCTCCTTACAGCGATGAATAATCCCGTGACAGCTATGCAACACCAGCACAGCACTGGATGGCTCTGACATGTGGGATGAAGATACAGCTCCATGAAACACCTGCCCCACCCCTTGTACCACTCCCAGGGCTGTTTTGGCCATGGAGGTCATCTGAGGGACGAGCTCTGTGGGTCCCAGCCGTATCCGTGCCAGGAGCACTGCTGGAGAAGCCCACTTTTCAGCTTCTCCCTTTTCCCCAGCATCTCCCATCCTGCCTAATCCTTTCACCCCAGCTTGGGACACACATCCCTGGGGGCACCAAGTCCTGCAAGGACCTTCTCCAAGCAGCCACATACCCAGGTACCTGGAGATCCTGCAAGCAAAGCCCTGGTCCTGTCTCAGAAATGCCATTTTCTGTGTTTGTCAGTGATCTAAGTGGCCTGAAACAGCACCATTTTCAGCGTTACCATGGCAATGGCTGTCTGGTAAATGCCTGCAATAGAGGTGCACAGGGATGGCAGAGTCCAGCCAGCCAAAGGTGCCTGTGGTCAGGCCTCAGCTGGCAGAGCCAGCAGAGCTGCCCCTCGCGCCCCCAGCCCTTCCTCCCGCAGCCAAGGAGCCTGATCTGAGCCTGTGATGGGCAGCAGGAGCTGTGGATGGAGGTAACTCCACATCATTGCCTGTGCTCCATCTGCCCAGCACCCTGGTCCAGCTCAGCCCATGGATGTAGGAGACACTGCAGCAGGAACATGTCAGGGAGTAGATGCTTTTAGCAATTAATGCATTTGCCTACGTAGATTTTATAAGGGTTTTTTCTTATGACTCCTTATCATAAAAACTAAGCTCCCCCCAGATCTGCCTGTGTTCTTCGCTACCCAGGACCCTGTGCCTGGCCCTAGGCTGGTCTCACCCCGCTGCCCGCATGCCCTGCCCACAGCAGAGCCCCAGCGCTGTGGAGCAGGGAGCCACCAGGCCACCGTGTTTGCTGTGACACAACCGGCCACGACACCTCCCACAGCATCCCCTCCAGGGTTGCGGAGCCATCCAGGATGAGCAGCCAGCCCTTTGGGAAGAAGCAGGACTGGGAAACCCGACCATCGCTCATGGAGAGCCGCCAGAGCTTTCTGCTGGGCATGGCCACAGGAGCCAGGTTGTCTGCTGCTCCACTTTGCTGTGCTCCTGATGATCCAGCAAGCAGCCAACAGTGCCGTCCCTGCCTGCAGCCACTTCTCCTGGAGGTGATCACTTTTCCTGGGTGGATGGGAGAAGAATGCACTGCACATGGCCGCAGAAGGAGCTTGAGGCAGGATGGTGACTGTTCATACCCTGGAGGAGGGAGGGAGCAGAGCAGAGCTATTAGACTCCCTGTCCTCCTGCCCAGACAGGGCCCTTCCCCTCCAGCCAGCACTTGGTAGCTGGTCTTTTGCAGTGCGTTACTCGTCCCTCCTCCTCAAGCCAATGGCCATTTTGCAGGGAGCTTCGCAAGGTGGAGTAGCTACTAGAAACTAAGTTACAGAGAAAGTGAAGTTGGAAGGACCTCTGGAGGTCTCCAGTACAACCTCCTACTCTGAGCAGGACTGGCTGCAAAGCTAGAGCAGGTTGCTCAGTACCTCACCCTGTCCTTTTGGAAACGTCCGAGGATGGAGGTGCCACCTCTCTAGACCCCATCCCAGGGCTGCACCACCATCCTGGGGAAGAAGTTTTTCTTTACATCCATCCATGATTTTCCAATGTCGCTACCCATGGCCTCCTGCCCTTCTCTGTGTCCCTCCGAGACGAGCCTGGCTCCATCTTGATCCTAGAAATCCAGAACGACTTGTCACAAATGTTACTCATCAGCAGAGCCACAAGGATATTCGCTGCCGTTTCCCCATCTCCTCTAAACACCACAAAATAAAGCCCAAGCAGGGAGGAAAGCTGTGGGGTGAGCACATGTGGAAGACGGACATCTGCGCCCAACCACAACAGCACAGCACGTACCCCCCAGCCACAACAGCCCTCAGCATCTGAGTCCAGCTTTTTGGTAGAAATTTGAGTCCTGTTGATTTGAAAGCAAACTCAGCAGTGATATTTGAAGGGCACTTGCTGGAATTGCCCATGTGAGTTTCTAAATCTCATCTCATCTTGATAACTGCTATAGGACAGGGCATGACTTTCAGGCTGAGCTTTGCCCTGTGCTGACACTAGGTTCGTGATGATTCACAACGCTCCTAAAAATCACACCCCTTTGCAACGGCTGCTCCAAAGTGAGAGCCTCAAAGCCATGAGGGAAAATGTAGGCTTGCCTTTGAGACAGGCGCGAAAGGCAGGGCCATGCTGCTTTTGCTAATGCTCCCAAAACATCCCTTACTCTTTGAGTACCGAGGGTGTTGTTGGGAATTACAAGTTAAAAGTTGTTTAATTCGTAAATGTAAACAGGTAAGAAAATCAGTTTGTTGAGAAACGTGTCCTTAAGCTCAAGCTAGTGTTTGGATCAGTGACCACGACTTGCTGGGAATCATGAGCAAGAGAGACAAAATTCAGATGTTGCTTTGACAGCAGCGAACACTGACTTTGGAATTCAGAGCCATGCAGTCAGTGTTCGTGTCCTGCTACTGCTGAAGAGTAGAGCTCGTCCAGCCGTCCCAACCAAAGGCTGTGCCAGTTTAGGTGCTTTCCTGAATTAACCTTTTTCTCTGCTTTCTTATTTTGCAGTGTTGGGTTTGGGAGTGATTGAATACCAAGCCCCCTCCACAGCCTGCACACCAGCCCAAATTTCCCCTTTCAAGGGGTGTGGGAAACTGACCCACAATTTTGAAATGTCTTTCTAAGTCAGCTAAAATAAACTACAAAGACCACGACAAGGGGCTTTTTTGTATTGGTGGCAGGCTTGCTGGGACTATTAAAGAGAACGGCCTGTTTCTGTTACCTGCGGAATTAATCAAATGGGAAGCTCTCAGTCCTGGATTGACCTTCTAACTGCCTAGCACTGATGGTCAATACCTGCATGTGTGCATCTCCCAGCCCGCTGCATTCCATGGCTTTGTCTGCCAACACCGGCAAAGCTGCCAAGGCTGGAGATGCCCCTCTCCACTGCCCAGCCCTAGGCTGCAGCACCCTTTCAGGGAAGGTGTTCCTCATCTCTGACCTCAACCTACCAGTTTGTGCCCATGTCCTCTCCTTGTTTCCTCTGCCACAGCCACCACCTCTGCGCTGTTATTTGAGCCATGAACAGATAAAACCACCTGGACACAGGGGTGACCCCTCGCCAAGCTGCACTGCTGTGGGTGGGTGATGATCACCCCACACCTCCCCTTGGACCACCTGGCCCTCAGGACACTGGTACCTCCCCCAAAAAAAAGCATGTGTCAACTTTGGAAAAAGGGGCAGGTGAACCAGGAAGCGTTTACGGATATTGTAAGGTCATGTAGAAAGAAAGTTAGCCATGTGAAAGCTCAGTTAGAACTTAATCTGGCCAATTCTGTCGAGGATAATAAAAAGCGCTTTTATAAATTCATTAATGACAAAAGAAGGGCCAGGGAAAATCTCCATTCCTTATTGGATGAAAGGGGGAACATAGTAACGGAAGACAAGGAGAAGGCTGAGGTACTGATGGGGTCCTACACCTTGGCCACAATAACCCCACACAGCGCTACAGACTGGGGGCTGAGTGGCTGGAGAGTGGCCTGGCAGGGAGGGACCTGGGAGTACTGGTTGACAACCGGCCGAACATGAGCACGGAAGGCCAATGGCACCTTGGCTCGTATCAGGAATAGCGTGGCCAGGAGGACTAGGGATGCAATTCTCCCCCTGGACTCAGCACTGGGGAGGCCTCACCTCGAGTCCTGTGTGCAGGTCTGGGCCCCTCACTTCAAGAAAAGATATTGAGGTGCTGGAGCGGGTCCAGAGGAGAGCGACAAGACTGGTGAAGGGGCTGGAGGGAAAGTCTTATGAAGAGAGGTTGAGGAAGCTGGGGTTGTTCAGCCTGGAGGAGACTCAGGGGAGACCTTCTCACTCTCTACAACTACCTGAAAGGAAGTCAGGTGGGGGTTGGGCTCTTCTCCCAGGCAACTAATGACAGGACAAGAGGGCATGGTCCGAAGCTGCATCAGGGGAGGTTTAGGTCAGATACTAGGAAGCACTTCCCCATGGAAAGGGCAATTAGATACTGGAACGGACTGCCCAGGGAGGTGGTGGAGTTGCCATCCCTGGAGGCATTTAAGGAGAGATTGGATGTGGCATTCAGTGACATGGTCTAGCTGATGTCGTGGTGTTGGGTCATGGGCTGGACTTGATGATCTTGGAGGTCTATTCCAGACTCAATAATTCTGTGATTCTCCTGCCCCATTAGACGTCCCCTCAGCACTGACTGCAGTCCCTGTGCAGGAAAATAAAATCACCAAGGGATTCTGTGGTCAAGACACTAGCTAGGACCCGTCTCGCCCAGGAAAGCACAAACCTTCGCCTGCCAGTTTGCCCTGGGACTTTCCCTTTCACTGCTGTGTTGCTGAGATCATTTTCCACTGTTCCCCCTCCTGAGCAGCCTCCACTCCTTACCTTAAGCTGCCAAATTCAAGGTGACCCTGGGCAGGGCTCTCTGGCAGTTTGCTGGTGGCTGCCATGTCCTTACGAGCTGCTGGGTCTCTGCTCCCAGGCTGTGTGTTGGCATTTGCCGACCACCAGGACGCTCATGGTGGCTGGTGTCAGACATGCACGGTGCCTGGCCTCGGCCCAGAAGCAGGAGGCTGGTGACTTTTGCTGAAGTCCAAGGCTGTGCTCAGGTCAGAGTTTTGGTCGGCGGCCAGGCCCTTCTCCTGTCCTAGGATGGATCTGCAGCCTCAAGCTGACAGCACCCAGTATGTACCCATGGGTTTGTGGCATCTGTGTCTTCCTGGGAACACGTTGCCATCGCAAACTACCAGCTCCCTGATCCTCCTTGCTAGGGCAGCAAAGGGACCCGGTATCTGCCAGACTGAGCCGACCCAGACTGTTAAAGGCACCACCACGATCATACAAGCAGCATCAAGCTCTCTGTGATCAGAGCTGCAAATGGACAGGCATAAAGCCAGGACGGGTCACACGCTGGGCCCAGAGCTGCTACTCCACCTCCTCAAAGTAAGCTGACCCGGGGTATCATAGCTCAAACTGTTCCAAATGCTGCACAGGGGCTCCCTCCCCACCTTGAGACATTTACTACTCTGCCTAGCAGGAGGAGAAGCCAGCCCTGCATGCTTGCAGTGTTGCTTTCTCTGAAGCTGCAGACCCCTGGCCCACGAGCAGAGCTTCCAGCTTTCCTCAAGTCAGGATAAGAATATCTCCATGAGAGTGTGTCCTTTAGGGGGAAGCTCCTGGCCACATCCAACACTGGTGTACGAAAAGCAGCAGGGGGAAGGTTTCTTAGCGAAGGCAGCATAAGAGAAGGGCTTCAACTCAGAAGTCAGGATTAACCACATCTCCAATGGCTTCTCCATGGAGAAGCTCCTGGAGCTCCTATTGCACTCTCACAGTGCCCCCATTAACACCCCCGGTCCCCAGTGGGACTGGAGCTCTCCTCCCGGTCTGCCCAAAGGCTTCCGCTACTCCTCATCACCCACCAAACCTTCCCAAGGCAGCAGATCCTGCAGACCGGCCACGCACAGTGAGCAGCACTGGAGAATGGAGTTTCCTTCAAGGACAAGCAGCACCAGCAGTGCAGCTGGGGAGAACGTACAGCCAAAGCTCTCCCCAAGAGACACAGCACCACACAAGTGGAAGAGAATTCTGCATAACCAAAACCTACCAGTCCCCATGTACAGAGAAGAGGCTGATAATTGACCACTCAGCCACCCCAAATAGCCCCTCACCACTGAGGAGCTTCGAGGTGCTCTGGGACCCCCATGGAGCTGAGAGCAGGAGTCGGGCAGGTGGCAACCACACTCTGCCAGAGCCGCACTGGGCCCGAGAGGCCAGACCCACACCAGCACCTTCCAGTGAAGCTGCGGACAGGAACTGGACTGAGCCACACTCTGGAGCTCTGCATTAAAATGCATGAGCTGCACTAGCCCTAATGATGAGCAGAGCTGTCAAACAAAGAGCTTGTCCCAGCTAATTATCTCTAACGAGGGCAGAGTGTCAGGGTCCCCAAGGAGCGGGGCAGCAACTTCCCACTCTGTTGCAGAGGAGATAGAAGATGAGCAAATGTCATTGTGCTGGCCTAGCTACAGAATCATTAATGAGGCAAATGTGACCCTCTGTGCCAGTTTGCTCTTGAGAACCTGGACTCACTGGAGCCAAGACACACAGGCAGGCTGGAAACACTCCAGCTTCTGCTACCCGACCTGTCCCCAGCAGCACCGAGCCTCCTGCACCCATGAAGAGGCAGCACAGCCCCAGGCAGGCAGGCCCTGACCAACCAGCCCTACTAGCCAGGGGCTGCACAGCTCTGCCACACTCACCTTGGGCCTCAAATGCTCCCTGGGAGTCCTCCAACCCATTCCCTGGCCCAAAAAGCAGTGGAGAAGTCTGGTCTTCATGAACTGCCACTATTTAGACTGCATTCACCTCAACCACCTCCCTCCCTCCCTGCCAGCCGCCCAGCACAGCCCTGCAGAGGCTTTGTGCCCTACCCAGTGACCACCCCCACAGCACCTTGCCCCTGCGTCTTTGAGGTGGACGTTTAGGCACTGGAAATTTCTGCTCCCTGGTTGTCCTACTCCATTCCAGTGCGGAGATCAGCCACATGCTGCTCTGCAAGCCCAGTTTCTCTCTCATCAGGGTTCTTGTGGCTCAGAAACCAAGACCATGCGCTTCCCTTATGTGCCGGAGAAGGGGGAGTATCATCCAAAAACATGGTTAAGGCAAAGTCTCTTCCAGGGGCGAGGGACAACCCAGAGACAGGGCTCACAGGAGGCCCATCCTGCAGGCTCTGTGCTTGTCCCTCACCTCAGAGCTGAGAGGAAAGGGAGGAGAGGCTGGTTCATCTCCAGCCAAAAATCCACTGCAGACCACAAAGCTTACAGATCACACCAGTGACAGACGGCACTGGTCACCAGCACATCACTATGGCAAAGACTTTTCAGTCTCTCATCAGACAGGAATAAAGGCTTGAACACCCAGTTCAGCTACAGTTTTACAAAATAAAAGGTTTAGAAGTCACCAGCTTCAAACAGAAACAGTGCTGGAACCTCAGGGGTTAGCAAGCTGTATGGCCAGTGGCTGTGGCCAAGGAGTTTGGTCCCACCTGCCGGCAGGCACCGCTTGAGGCAGAGGGGTTTGGGGTCACGCTTTTGGGACACAGTCGTCTCTCCTGCAGAAGGCTGGGGACTGATCTGTGACAACACCACTGTGTCCCTGCTATCACACTCTAACGAGCAACCACTATCAGAGAAAAGTTTACTGGTACTCCCAAAATGCATATTTCATTTTAAATCACGATCAAGCTCTTAACAGCAGCCAACTACTTGTGCAGGCAGAAGAACGACATTAAGTCAGTCTTACAAGGACACTTTCAGAGACCACAGGACAGAAACTCTTTCCTCAGCCCACAGGTTCCTTGCTCTATTCAGGCTGTCGTTAGACTTCAGTAACTGCAACATTCTCCTGGGCAGGCTCTTCCTGTGGCCCCTTCCACACAAGTGTGGCTCAGACAGAAGACTCACTGAACCCCCCAGCTTGACTTGCAGCAGGGTTTTGCTCCAAAGGTTTCTTTCCTTCTATGGCTTCTGCAGTGCCTGTTCTTTCAGCTGGTTGACGAGCTCTTCAGCATACACCTTAAAGAGCGGGACAGGGTCCTGAAATAAAGCAGAGGACAAACCACTTAAAAGGAGTGAACCTGAGCCCCAGGACTAAGTGTGGTGGGACCGCCAATGGTTAAAACCAGAAGAAGATACAACCGAGTTTGTTTTGGTGGCTGAACAAGGCAACCTGCTGTGCTGCTCCTCCAGACCCAGCTGCTGCACAGCTCTGTGACCTTGCCTCGAGGATGAAAGGCTGCTGTATGGGACACTCATCAGCTTTCCCAGTTCTCAGTGCAGATAAGAATCATCAATAGCTCCCAGGGATCACTTTCCTTCTAAAAATGCTTCCCTCCCTCCTCACGGTGCCCTCAATCAGAGCTATGCCGAAGCATGCTGGACGAACCTATGCCTTGAAGAAACTGGAGCCTACCAGGGTTCAGGGCCCAGCACCACTCATGCAGTCAGCACTCCTGCTGCAGCCAAACAGGAGACAACAGGTCTTGGGGAAACGTCACCAAGAGCCCCCAGCCCCGTAGCAGCTCTCTGGTGCCCCCTCCTCTGCATATTCCTTCTACCAAGCGACCTGCAGTGACAGAGGGTCACACACTGAGTGGGCCCTGAGCTTGTGTCCACGTGTCCCAAAGCACAAGGAGTACAGCAGACAGCAACCAAAGGGAAAGATGTTCAGGCAGCAGGGCATGAGTTATGAGCCATCCCCTAAATACCTCTTCCCTGATCAGAGCATCTGGTTTACGATGCACTTTAACCCAGCCCCAGGTTTTGGACATCCAAACTTAAGCAGGTTCATGTGGCATTTCAGAGCACCACCTCCATTGCTCAGGACTGCTCAAACCGTTCAGATCAACCGGACGTGCAGCCCAATGCAGCTAAGACACCTCAGTGCTAAACACGGCCCCAGGAACTCACCTTTTTTTCTAGGAGCCTCTGTTTTTCTATTGCTTCTTCTAAACTCAAGCCAACCCATTCAGCTTCCTCTTCTGGAATCACAAATTCCTGTGATAAAAGAAGCAGCAAGTGCTACAGTCTTTCCAGGTGACTAGGATGGAAAACCTCTCTATGCCCAGCTCACACAAACACACAATCCAGTAAGAATGTTACAACAGACAAATCTGAAACACTGTTTACCCATTTCTGGCAAGCAAAGCCCACTTCCCCTCTCTCCTTTTCTCTTAGCGAGGCTCCTGCTTTCTCTGATCAGCTGTGCCCACTACTGTGCCTCTCCTTTGTGTAGGTCTGGGGCTGTTTCTCAGCACAACTGCATGGACTGTGGATGCCGCTGATGTTTCTATGCTGGCAACTAGCACCAGCTGCACAAAACTGAACTGCACACGCGCCATCTGGGCTCCTCGCTGCAGCGTCAGTACAAAATTGTTGCTGCTGTTGGCAGTACCAGCTCCTACCAGGGCTTATTGCACCCCTAAATGCAAGAGCGTTGACACTGGATTGTGCTGTGGCAGAGTGGTTTAGGCATTACCGGTGTGGACAATCAATAAAGGTCACTGCAGACACCAGGGCAGGAACTGCAGCTCAGACACCCACCCGGTACTTATCATAGATGGCCTCTCTTCTGGCTGGATCATCAGGATGCAGTTTAGGATCCCGGCGTGCCAGGCGCAGCAGCATTGTTCGCTTCAAATCCATCCCAAGCTTCGAGCACATATCGGCTTTTGGAGTCTGGGAAAACAAAGGGACCAGCACTGAGGGACCAGCTGCTAGACAACGTGCATATCTGCGAGCACACAGATGACGCTTAGAGATTATCCGCGCACTGCAGAGGCTCTCAGGGCACATGTCATGAAAGCGCAAAGATCCCTCGGATATGTTCTAGAGCTAATTTGATCGCGGTTCTGATCTTTAATACGAAGAGGGCATGAAAAGCCTGGAAGCTTTAGATCTGCACCGACACACCAAGAGCAACTTTAGACCTGCGCTTCTACACTAAGAGCAGCAGATGCCTGGTAGCCCCTGAGCAGGGGGAGCGTGGGCCCAGACCCGCCTCGCTGAGGTGCTGCCCAGTGAGTCCTGCCAGGCGCAGGGCCTTACCTTGAGGATGTAGAAGTCGAAGCCGTAGGCCTCGTCAATGAGGTCCAGCGTCCGCATGGTGACGGTGATAGTCAGCGTGGCATCCAGGATCTCGCTGTAGAACTGCCGCTCAAAGAGCTGCGGCTTCCAAATCTTGCGCAGCCTGGTGGAGAGCTGCGCAGAGACCGGTGCTCAGCGCCCGCGGACGCCGCCTTCCCCAGCGGTGCTGCCGCCCGCCGGAGCGGGCCGAGCCTGCGCCAGGGACCCCCCAAGACGCGGCCCCGCGCCGCTGGGGGAAGGCGGAGGCCGCTGCCAGCAGGCCCTGCTCAGCCGGAACCCGCCGCGCAGGGCACCGCCGGGCCACTAACACCGGCCTGCTGTAAGAAGAGGCCCTGAGCGCTCACCTTATCGTTGCGCGCATATCGGAAGCCCCGGATCCAGCCCTCGCCGCCCCAGAGCCCCTGGTCGGCGGCGGGCGGCAGGTACACGGGCACCGGCACGTCCTGCACTCGCTCCCGCTCGCCGGTGCGCGGGTTCCGCCGGTAGCTCACGCCCAGCGGCCGCCAGTGCACGGGCGTGGGCGGCGTGTCGTCCTGCAGCGCCTTGAGGTAGTGCTGGGGCAGCCGCGCACAGATGCCCTCCTGCATCCGCAGCGCGGGCCAGAGCCGCGGCGGGTACCGGTGCAGCGGCATCGCGCTCCCGCTTCCGCTCCCAGCGGGCAGCGCGGCCGGAAGCGCCCCCGCCACTTATTGGCTGGCGCCGACGGCGGCCGGCAGGGGCCGCGCCGCGCCCGCGTTTCGCCCGCCCCGGCCCAGCGGTACCAGCTCCAGCCACCTGCTGCCCTCAAATACCACCACCTTTATTAAATTATAAAACTGTAAGCTTTAAAATTTACCGTATAAAATAATCACAGCTATTAACAGCAAAGAAAAAAAAATAAAATAACCTGTTTACCCTCCCTCCTTCTCCCGCCCCCGACAGAGGTTCCACCCGGTCCCCGGGGCCGCGCAGGCCCAGCGGCGGCAGCGGCCTCGCAGGGCTCGGACACAAACCAACCGCGCTAGCGCCCAGAGCTTCCCCGCTCCGCAGGGCGGGGGCGGCCCGGCGAGGAATTATTGCTTTCTCCGGTAACCGGCAGCCCGCGGGCCGGGCCGGCGGCCTGGCGCGGCCGTGAGGAGCAGGCGGGCCCCTGCCGCGGTGCCGGGGCCGCGGCGCCGCTGTGCGAACAGAGACGGCGGGGAAAAAAGTGCCAAAAAGTGATAAAAGGTGGAGGAAGCCCTGAGGGCCCCGCGCCCCCGCTCCCCGCCGTGCTGCCCGGGCCGGCAGCCGCGAAGGAGGCGCGGGGGGACGGGGGACGGCGGGGCTGGGCGCAGGCAGTGCCCCCCGCTCCAGCAGTCGGAGGGTGCAGCAGAAGGGGAGGCAGAGGGATAAAGTGCAGAGCTGAGCAGAAAGCTGGGCGCTCCTCAAAACCAAGAACGAACCCCCAGAGAGCAAATCCTCCGTTAATAGCTCCTTCCTCTCCAAAGACAGCTGAGGAGGGGCTCTGCACACCAGACCGACCGCTGCTGGACTAAACCTGCAAGGAACCATGTGTTTGAGCCCTTATCTACAGAATAAGGATGGGCAAAGACAACTTCCCTGGTTGCCAAGTTTCTGCCCTTGCTTTCTGATGCCTGCACGCCCTAGAGTAAGGCTAAGGTGAGACAGACGCTGCAAAGGAGACCATAGCCTTCCACAGGCCCATGGCAATTCTCCTGGCTGGGGTGGGACACTGCCGCTGGCCTCAGATGGGCCACGAGTCCGCAGGGCACCCAGCCTCTGAGGCAGAGCAGGCTGCAGGAGCAGGGGTACCCTGCTCAAGCACAACCCTGCCCCAGACAGAGCTGCACGCATGGCAAACCCACAAAAGCAGGGGAAGACGGTGAATACCTGAACATCAAGAGAGGAAAGGGACAGTGCAGCAGCCTGGCTCCTTCCAGATGAGCTAAGAGGGCTAAAGTTAAATTTAGACTAAACCCTGCACTGCTGTGCGTTTCACAGCTCTGGACGACATGCTGCTGCTGCCTCTTGAACATCCCCACGTGCGTGTTTTTTTGTATTCTTGCCAAATCTGATCCTGAATCCAGGGCCCATGTCCTGGCCTTGTTCTTCCCCCTCAGAATCAGTACTAGGTAAGAGCAGCTGGAGAGAGGCTCCAGACCCCCATGGAGATGGTGGACAAGAGCCCAGTGCATACAGAGATCAGCTCCCTCCCCCTGCAGTCAGCACCAAGGGCATGCGG
>JAVSBS010015004.1:72384-85062 GCA_033124195.1 Coracias cyanogaster | reverse complement strand
TTCCAAGCCATGGAGATGTGGTGCTGAGGGCCATGGGTTAGTGGTGCCCTGGCAGTGCTGGGTTAATGGCTGGACTCCATGATCTCAAAGGCCTTTTCCAGCCTAAATGATTCTACGAGTCTATGATTCTCATGAGCATGTTGCAATAGCATGGGAAGGAGCCCTGCTCCAGCTGAGAGAGTGAAGAGCCAACGGTGCCAGGCCATTTCCAAGGCTGGTCCTGTCTGCTACTGGGGTACCCTGAGGACAGACACTGTATGCACTGGAAGGGACCGCAGACACTCCAGCTATCCATCAGCTCGTGCTGCTGATGCAATACAGACTGGTGCATCACACCAGCAACACCATGGAAGTCCCACCTTGCCTTGGCACACTGACTGCGGGCATGTGAGCCCCTTGGGAATGGAGGGACAATCCACCCTTTCGCTCCAGGATCTGGAGGCTGGGCTGCTGCAGGCTCCTCTGCCCTGGCATGCTCTGCACCATGGTCTCCAGGAGCTGTGAGTGCTGAGCCGAGGCTGGTGGGAAGGCGTCAAGAGACAAGATGTCTCCAGCGCACAGGACAGAGGGACTGCCCCACAGCTGCTCTGCTCTCCCACCTCTCCTGGGAGCCTTTGACTGCGTGGAGATGCCTCGAACTATTCCTGGCTCATGGATGGGCTGTTATATGGTATCCTCCCATCTTAGGCATCGTCAGGGTGGGACTCACGTACTGTGACTAGGTTCATATAAAACATGACGGATCTTATTGTAATCCGTGGAGCCCACGTAAAGAGATACTCTCTAGACATTTATAAAACATGCTGGGATTTGCAATTAAAATACCTGGGTGGTGACTGTGTGCCCACAACCAGCTTTCCCTCCCTCTTCAGTTGAGAGCAGCTCCATGTAAACCCTGTTTTGCAATAGCTGCTTAAATAACAAGCTGCCTTCAAAGGCATATATTTAGAACAGAGGGTCCCCCCATAAGCACGCTCCGAATGTTTGAATGATTTCAGCTGGTTTGGCAAGAGTTCCCTGTGATATCATGATCCGACCATTTCTTTGTGTATTTGGTGTGCTCAGGCATGGTGAGGCTCACAGCTCTTGCAGCCCCCATTGCTGAAGTCCCCAGAATGTGTTTCCAGATGTTCATGGGCCTGGTATGGGGCAAGGAACACGCACTGCTGGGGACATTCGATGTGCCAGCCCAGAGCAGGCTGCTTTCCACCGGCTGTCACGAGCTGTGAGGGAACCGCTCCCTGTGCCGGTCACCCAGCAGCGTTCTCTGGCTGGGGTGACTGTGTTCGGTGGCCACTGTGGCAGAGGAGGCCACGCTTGCATGGCCTTAGGTGGACAGTTATCACGGACCCACATTTTCCCTGTTAAGGGATGTATGTGACTTTGGCACTTCAACATTAACAGAGGGTGGGCAGGCTTATCTAAAACCCCCAAGTCTTCCGTAGAGAAGTACATCCGCAGGGCTCTCATGAGTGATTGCTCTGATCTGTGACTGCAGCAGGCAGAGGCTGGGAGAATTTTCGGAATGTCAAACAAATATTGATCTTTGCATTTTACAGGGAGCTCCCCTTCACCCCACCAGCCGGGGTGGCAAAGCAGCTGGCTGCCCTTGCCCAGGGACCTGCCACCTCCCTGGCTCTCTCTTGGTGGTATCAAGCCAGTTTCTCTTATTATCTGCCGCCTACAGATGCGCATGAAGCTGTGAATCAACCACTCTGGAGTGGATAGTTTTTTGGCTAGGTCATGTTCAGATTTCCATGAATTTTTCAGCAAAAGCGAAGCAGCGATTTATGGGAAAAAGGACAACAGGAACATTTGCTTTCCTGGTAGAAACATTCCCCTTCTGAGCGGGGCCCCAGCCCTACGGCTGAGCAGCGGGGGCTGCGTGGCAGAAGGCAGAGAGGAGCTCTGCAGAGAGCGAGGGGAGAGCTGCTGAGGAACCCGGGGTCCTACCCATCAGAGCATCGCACGCCGAGCATGCTCCTCACAAGGGCTCCTTTGTTCCAGGAGGGGCTCACCTGAGCAGTCCTACTGCTCCCGGGGTGTGTAATTAGCAACAGGAGCTCGGCCACGCTCGGCCTCCCCAAGGCAGCTCTGATCATGTCTCTGCAGCTCTCCAAATTTTTTGCCCAGGTGGTGAGGTTGAGGGGGGTGGTACGGAGGGATGAGCTCTGCTCCCACCATCCCCTCCTTGCCTTCGGGAACGTCTGCTGCTCAGAGCTCAGCTGCGTGGGGCCAGCCGTGCACGGAGCCACCTTGACTCCACAGCGGGAGGAAAGGTATGGAAAGATCTGAAATAAACCCTGAATGACTCGTCAGAGCCCCTTCGCACACCCACCCAAAGGAGCCTGACTGTAGTGGAGGCCTGGGCTGCTGAAGTTGCAGACCCATTTTTCAGCCGCTGTTGCAGTGTCTGGAGAGAAAGGCAGCCCCCCCTGGGAGAGTTTGGTGGGGGCTGACACATATAATTCCTCCTGTGGCCAACATCTGAAGAAAACTCAGACCACTGTGGTCTACTTTACTGTTGGAGACATATGTTTGACTCAGTATTGATCAGGTCTCTCTACCTCCCCTATTTTTTTCAAATGAAACAAGGTGCAGCCTTCCACAGCCAAATAAAAGGCATCTTGGTAAAGAACATGTCATGCACAAGGTGAAAAAATAAGCTTCGCATTAGCTACCAAAGTCAGGCTGTGGTACAGTCAACTGTATATATTTTCAGTGCAAGATTTTCCTCGCTATTCCCACAAGAATTTGGAAGACTGTATTTTAACCGAGAGGAGCAAAGGCTGCTCCCGGCTGTGAGCACGGAGGAGCCTGCTGCAAGTCCTCCGTGCCCAGCACTGCTCCTGGCCTGATCCACAGGCACCAGGGCTTTCAGCTGGGCGAGAGAAGCACACGACTAAACAGTTTTTCATGCTTTAAAATGCGGGTTGTTGTCTCATTGGAGCAGTAGATTTAGAAGTCCTGCAGCCCAGAATTTCTAGTACATGCTGATCTTGAGGGCTGGATCCTGTTCTCCTGTGCGAGATGCGCTGGGATGCTGGTGGTGATGCCTGATGTGCCGGAGCAGGGCTGAGCTGGGTCATTGGCACTCACGCCTGGAGGGCAGCAGATGGGTCAGGAGCCTGGGAGGTGACTCCTCTTTGACTCTGAAGGACATTTCAGGTCATGCTGGGCACTGACTGGACACACCCATGCCCATTCCAGGGCTCATCTGGCTGTCCCCTTTGTTCTGGGCCCTCAAAATACACTCATGGCATTAAGTCTAATTGCAGTAGGATTTCAACCAGGCTCTCCACCTACTGCTCTGAACGGGTGGAAGTGATGCCATCAGCCCAGCTAGCCGGGGATGGTGCTGATCCCGCGGGAACTGCAGTGGGTCTGTCCCAGGACTGTCCCTCCACAGGGCTGCTCCCACCCAGCCCGGCTTTCGCCTGGCTTTTGGAGGCAAGCGCTGCTCGTGCAGCTGCCTGGAGGCTCCAGCGGTTTCTAGCCAAGGCTTTTCCTCCAAGCGCTGCTCACCAGAGAAACAAAGGGAAGCGAGAGAGCAGAGACGTGCAGCAAACGCCTGAACGAACGCCTTCGGCTTGTTGGGCTGTGTCGGTCTCTGCCTCTACTGCTAACTTGAGTCAAATCCTCACCCAGCTCCCCTCCGCCGCAGCTGCTTTGGGGCAGGATGTAGCCCTGACGTGATGAAGCTGCTGTGCAATGCGCCCCTCGGACGCTTTCTCCCTGCGTGAGACATCGCGGGGTTTCCACACGCCTCGTGGGACAAGAGATAAAAGCAACAAGGAGGAAAACATGTTGCCAACAGAAAACAGCATTCAGAGATGGGTGAGGTTCTGCCAGGTTGTGCTTCCCTCCCCAGCAGAGCTCAGCACCCTCAGCTTGCTCTGAAAATGCTGGGAATTGGGGCTGGGGGGTGTTGGCTGTGGGAGGGGGGCTGTTCCTGGAAATGCCCAGGAGAACTTTCTCATCGCAGTTCTCCAGGTAAAACCTTGTAACTTTATCGTCCTCAAATAATTTGAAAAGAAGCCCCCTGTCCTCTAGGCACACAAAGAACAGCTTGATAGGTTGCTAACAAAGCCTCTTAAAAGATAAAGAGCAAAATACAAGGCAAGGAGAGCATGCCTGGCAGGCAGACAGGAGCTGGCCAGTATAGGCCAAATTCTTTAGGAGTTGAGTTTCCGTTTGGGCTCAGCTTTCCCGTGGATTCTATACACCTAAAGAAAACAAACCGTAATCCTATCTGGGGCCCAGCACTCTATTTATTTCACCTGGTGAAAAGATCTTGCCAATTCCTCCACGCTGAAACCAGCAGCTGCCCAGCAAGGGAGCTGGGCCCTAAGTATGTTCTGCATTACAGAAAACTTGATATTAAAATACAAATGTGGTCTTGCGAGGATGTATTTGCACTCGTACTGTGTGAGACATTCTTCCAGGTTTCTCTCCTGTTTCGCTGTGTGATCTGGATCCCGCTTGCTGCTGTTCCTCAGCCTCCAGTAATCCCGTTATACAAGCTATAATCCGCAGATTACATGCGGGGGAAGTGAGCAGCCTCCGCTCGCCCCTTCGCAGCCACACATTTTGCTTTGGCTTGGGTGAGGAGCTGGGCAGAAGAATGCACTGGCCAAATGGAAACATCGATTGCTCCTTTAAATGGCTTAGAAATAGGGTCCCTGACCCTCCCTTGGCTTTATCGCTTCCTTCCTCTCCGATTTCTGTGGCTCCGGAGCAGCTGTGGGCCAGGGGCTTTGCTGGGCTGGGGCTTGGCTCCTCAGCCAGCCCTTGGAGCAGGAGGTTGCCACCATCTTCTCGCCGGGCTCTCCTGCCAGGCTCCTGCCCTTGAGTGGGGTTGTACCATGCTGGGGTGCAGGGCTGAAGGTGGTGGGCGAAGCCACCCAAGCTGCTCACCCATGGGTGCAGTCTCAGTGTGGGCACAGCTGCTGCGCGGGGTCCTGCGGGGACGGGACCTCCCCACACACAACTGGGTGAGCTGCGGCAACAGGGCACCGGGCACCGGCCGCCTTGGAGGAATGCTCCCACCAGCCAAACAAGAGCAGTTGTGTTTCTAGCGAGTAAGGAGACAAAAAGCCAAACATTCTCCACTCTCATTTCTCTTTCCTGCGTTTTGTTACTGATACCTCCCCATGGGCACTGGAGCTCTGACAGACGAGCTCTGCAACAGATTAAAGGGTTTCTGTGCTCAGCTGTCAGAGGTCGCCATCCCTGCGCAGGACGGTGCAACCAGATCCTGCCTGGCTCCGTCCCTGCTCCCCCGGCCTGTGCGCCAGCCCCGGCGCTGCTGGTGCTGGGTAGGGATGGAGCAAGCACCGAGGCTGTGAGCTCGACCTTCCCAAGACACCCCCTTCATGGCCAGGTTTGCCCTCAATTGAATTTGCCCTTCTAGATATCTGGGGAGGTGACCCTAAAATCAACTCCTCCGAGGGCATCCAGGCGCAGCTCTGCTGCTCTTCACCTTCTCCGTAGGTCCAGCATGATTTGGAGGGTTGTGCAGAATTGCTGCTCAAACCCAGGGCTGGGCCACCAAAGGGTCCCTGCTGCAGAGACCCTCATGGGGCCCTGGGAAAAAGAAATGCTCGGGACAGCCTGCTCCTGTCTGCCCCAGCAGCACCTAAAGCCTGCTCTGCAGTCCCCCTGTAATTAGCAATGTTCAGAAAATAAAAGCCCTAACTATTTGCAGTATTATCACAATCATTTCAGGCTTTCTTTGGAGACGGTTGCTGCTGACAACATCTCCTTAGCTGCTTCCCAGGCTGATAAGTCACACAAGTATGCAAGGAGGAATGGTGCGGAGATGCAATCAGTGTTTCCACAGTGCATTAATTCTCAAACATGACCAAAGGGAAAGGACCATTTTCCAGAACTCTCACTTGCTGCAGCTTTGAGCAAAGTCACATTAAGAGCTCTTAAGACAGTTTGTACTTGGATTCACTTTGGGGGCCCACTGATGACCATCACAAGTCAAGTCTGCTCCCCACTAGCCCCGAGGTGCAGCAGCACAGGGTCTGTGGGGCTCTGCAGTGTGTTGGTGTCAGCCCCACGCAGTGTGGCTCTGGGGAGAAGTCACCTCCGTGCCACCCTGGGGAGAACCAAGCTCAGATAGCATTAGTCTAGTAGCAGAAGTCTCCAACACTGAGAGAGGAACATAAATTGTTGGATGTGAATGCTTGATCTGCTCTTATGTGGCCGAAAGGTGGATTTTTGACTTCTTTGATGATCTGCTGCCTAAGCCTCTATCACACATAGAGAAGCTTCTCACTTCTGGAGACACCTGAGACTAGTGTCCCCTCTGGGGACAGCTCCAGCCAGGTGAGCAGAGGGAGGTGTTGTGTTCCTGCAGGGAAGCCTCCCAAACTCTCACACAGAACATTATTTCCACACAGCATGTTTCATACCTTCACTTTGACTGCTCCAGCAGTGAGGTGCTGGTGCCTGGCGCCTGCTCCAGATGGGAGCTGGATGGGTCAGTCCTTCCAGTCACCCACTGCCAGTGCCCCCTGGCCGAGCTCTGGTGGGCTCAGAGCCATGGTGCCAAGCTCTTCACCCCCCAGTCTTTGTGTGGGGCTGTAGATGAGGGGACAGAGGAACCCCTGGAGCCTGCTGCCCAAACCCTCCCTCCTCGCTGGGCCCAGGGTGGGATTTCCCATGGAGGAGCTGCAGACTCAGCGGAGGGGCCAGCTGCCTGCTGTACGGCTAAGCTGGGGTGAAACCTGGCACAAATATCCTGGAAAGGGGCAACAGGGTAGGGGTGGGGGGTGCCACCCCCAAAGGGCCCAAGCAGCTGTGAAGGGAACACGAATGCACATTGTCACATGTGGTTTTCAGATTGAACAGTGCCCAGGCCAACCGATGCTGTTTTGAGAGGCAAGCACAGCTCGCCAGCTGTTTAAATCTTGATGGCTCTCAAATAACAAGATTAGGCAATTGTAGGCTACAGGAAGGATACCAGTAATTACCTCCTGATTGGAAAAGGCTGTAATTAAAGTGCAGCATGTTTCAAACTCTTGGAGCACTAGTCTTGTCCACTCCATGTAGCCATCTCTCCATTTGGTTCTCATTTATTTGCCTCTCCAAACACTACCTTCTCTGGACCTTGCCAGGCACCATTAGCAGCTGGTGCTGGATGTGGGCACCTGCGGGGGGAAGCTCCTATCTGTGGGGGCTGGATGAAGCTCTTGCCCCATGGCCTGGTGGGCACTGGAGGATCCAAGCATGGAGGCTGCCATCTCCTGGGCATCCTTGAGGTCCTCCATGAGCTCTGCCCTTGGGTGCAGTCTTGCTCTGTCCACCACTGCCCATTGCTGTCCTCACTCTGGGAGCTCACTGCGTTGACTTGCCTGCTTGGAGAGCATGATGTGCTGCCAGATCCAGGCGATAATACCTGAGGTTTTAGCTCCCTTTGTCCAGGTATCCTCTCCTCTTGTGCTGGTGGCTGCCCCATGTGAGGGTAAGCTCAAGGGAAAGAGGAAGACAGAAACCAGTGCCCTCCATCCCCACACCCTGCCTGTCCTTGCTGAGGTGAGGCCAGGTCCCTGCCTCTGAGCAAACGCTGCCTCTTGGCTCCCTGGAGCGCTGAGGACAGAAATCTGTGAGATCGTAAATGCTCATATGCTTGTAGGTTTGCTCATCTTCTATCTTTGGTGATTCAGTTTATGTTTTAAAATGTAGAAAGGCCTCCTACGTACATGATGTCTATTGTATAAAAATATCAGCCATGGTATTTTCAAAATATCTCCCCCTTCCAACAGTAACTGCACCCAGCCAGCGCTTCAGCCACCATTTCCACGGCTGCTCAGCTCTGGACCAGCTGGAGCACCACAAATATGTGGAGACAATGAGAAGTGCTGCTGTCCTTCAGCTGTAAATGAATGTTTACTACACTGAGGGCATGTTTTCTACCAGATGATGGTTAATAGCAGTCCCCTAAACTGGTAGAGTTAAACCCTGCTGTGATTGAAGGCAGCTGCTGGGATTGATGCACACTCTGCCTTGCTAAACGCGCTGCAGCCAAGTGATTAGTGTTTTCCAAAGGGAACCATCGATCACCTCTTGCGCTTGTTTATTCTCCAGCAGAGGAGCTGGCCTGCTCATGGGGTGTGGGATCTGTGGGCTGGTGGGCTGTCCGTGCCACGCAGCACTGCCCAAGGACTCTTCATACCTGGGCTGGGGTCTGGCCGGCAGCCGTGTGGCAGGATCTGCTCCCCAGGATGCTCTGGTGAGTCCACAGCCGTGGGCTGCCCACAACTGGAGCTGGGACCTCTGGGCAGGCTGACCTGTCCCTGGCAGAGAGATTGGTGAGCACGCTGATGCTACTCCTCAGTGGGTGCTCTGGCTGGGACCTCAACACGTGGTCCTTTCCATGCAGGTACCTCCACACCCCTGAAGGGAGTCTGCAGCCAGAGCAGTGGTGTAGGAACGATCGTTATTGTCAGTGCTGAGCAGTGAAGAAATTTCCTCTCTTTTTGGCCAAACGTCATCATTCATTGCAGTTGCTCCTGCACGGGGGAAGGGATGGTTGTTAGAGGGACTCAAAGCCACATTGCTTGGTAAATGGTTCTCCCTGCCTGTGTCTGTCAGGCAAGGTCTGGTGCCCAAGAGTCTGTGCTCTTTCCTCTTGGTTGGTGCACCAGAACATCTCCAGATGAAGCTGGCCTTGCCATTCTGGCATCAGCTAAGCACAAGCTGGATGCTATCTGCTAAAAATGATGAGAATTTCTAGAAGAATGTCGTGAGGAAGGAGTGGGAGGAAGAAAGGAGCTTTATCTTTCCTAGCTTAAATGTTCAGGACCAGCTGAGTGACCGTGCTGTGTAGCTGGAAGGGGACACGGTGGAACTGCCACAAGGTCACAGAGCTACGGCTCTGCCCAGGAGATGTTTACCTTGCTTGCTTTTTCTGGGGATGTTTGCTCAGACAGTAGCTCACTTCACCGGGCAGAGAGGATGTGCTTCAGCCTTCCCTCCAATGGTCCCACAGTGGCTAGTTAACTACAGTGAAATTAGTCTCTTGGTAGTTGTGTTGTTTCTGATTAACTTAAATGTATACACTGAGCCCAGGCTGCCAAGCAAAGCTGCATTTGTGGCCTGTGCACATTCCTGTGTGGTCCCAGGCACGGTGGCTGCTGAGCCCCATCGCTGCCCACCCGGGTCCCTGCCCACTCACTGGCAGCGAGCTGATGGGCAACTGAGCCTTGTCAGGGGAACCGACACGCGGAGAAGGGCCTCAGCCAGCGTGCAGTGCTCACAGGAGTTGGGTACATGCTTTTTTCGAGATCATGTCTTCTCATGCCAAGCCTTGTAGCCGTCCTTGGGAAAGCGGGTGGCAGCCGGCACGAGGAGGGTGCCGCAGGAGGGTTAACCGCCATACAGCGGCCCCTATAGTTAAGGTTACATGAGAATTTCTATAGGCTAAAAATTTTCCCAAACATTCACCTGCTGGGCTTAAATTTTCCATGCTTGTTGTTTGCCGGAAGGTGAATTGTTTTCAAGCTTGAGAAAAATTCCTTTGGCTGTGTCTGAGTTATGGGAGAAGAGAAAATACTCTCTTCCCACTGGAAAATCTGTAGCTACTTTTTTTTTTCCTCCTTCTTCTTCAGACAGGACTACAGAAAAAAGTCTGGAGTCTGAAAAGCCTCAAAACTTGGCCTGAACGTAGCTTTTCTGCAAGCCAAGTACCTCAGTGGGAAGATGAAAGTGAAGGAAAAAAAAAGGGATAAGAAAATGGGAGACTGGGCAGAGGGGCTGGGGGAGGTCGTAGCTCTGTTCGAGCGTGCTCTACATTGCCATCAGTTCTCGCTTTTCTTTTTTTGGTATTGCCTGATACAGCCCCATGAGCTCTGCAGTCACAGGGCCGGCGTGGGCAGGGATGCGGTGGGTCCTGCTCTGGTGCAGACGGGGCTGGTGCCTGGTGCTAGAGCCCCATTCCCGGGTCAAGAAGAAACACCCTGTGCAGAGAGGTGTGCGTGAGAGGTCTGTGTGTGCCTCGTTACACCCTCGGCAAACCAAGGTTCTGTTTCTTTAACCACCCTTCCATGCTGTGAGGCTTTATTAAAAGGCATCAGTAAGAATGATAAAAATGAAGGGTGGGAACTTCCCCCTTCTCTAAAGCATGCAGTTAACTGGAGGAGAACTCCAGCTCTGATGAGCATCCTGGAAATTTTCATGTGAAGAAACTTGAGCAGTTTCTTTTAAAGTTTGTAGGTTTTTTTCAAGTAAGCAAGTTACAAGCAGGACCTTTGTTGGTGAAGCCGCACCATTAAATGAAGGAAATATGGAAAAGGTGGATTCTTCCGCTGACCTTCTCCTCCGTGGTGCTTGTAAAGTTTAAAGGAAAGATACATTTTCCTGGTTAAACGTGCAGCAAATTGGACCAGACAGAAAGCCGTGTAGTAACATGCACATCCTTGTACGTGTTTCCTAGCCTTTGGAAATCTGAGAGATGCATTTGAGAGTGAAAGACCAGCTGGATGTGTGGCCAGCCTGGCTGCAGGGCTGAGATTAGAGCAAACATGTACTCACAGCACGCACACGGGTGTTATTTAGTGGCTCCAATGGTTTAAATTTACCTGTAACTACCTAGCACAAACTTAAAATACTCATTGCACAATGTTCACGAGCTGTTGCTGGGTACGATGTGTGACTATTGACTGCTGGGTTTGCTGACTTTTTGAAGTTATGAAACCAGAGCATCACATTCCTGTAATTTTTGCATCTCGTGCAGGCTCCTGCCTTTGGCTGGCAGGTATTTTCTTGAAGGATGTGTGACTCCTGCCTCCCCCCCAGCACTCCCTGCTCCCGCCGCCGCATGCCCTGCGCTGCCTGGCTGCAGGAGCCCTGGCCAGAGCGCTGGCTGCTGCTCCTCCTGCGCAGGGGAAGCTGCAGACGTGCCCGATCCTGCTGTGCTCTGATCTGAGCTGCCTGGGCCAAGCCTCTGGTGAAGGGGCTGTAGGAGCCTGAGATTGCTGAGGACCCTGCTGGGCTGCCCAGCCTGGTGGTCCCCTTCATGGGCAGCCATCCTCTCACAAGGGCAGGATGCTCCTTCCCACCCCGATGCAGCCGAAGGGATGATGCTGCTTGTGGCACTCAGGAAGGGCCAAGCTCTGCGCTAATCCCACTCTCAGTGATGAGTTTATCAGTTTCCGTAAGATCTTGCTCTGGTGTTCCATGCTTTATAATTTATTTAATGCCGCTCTTCCAGCTGCTCCAAGCATCACAGAGAAAAAGAAACAATATCTGAGAAGTGCCCCCTTCTCCATCCAGAGCCTCTGGTGAGAAGGACAGTGTTTGCATTGTGCACTGGCTTCTCTTCGCTGCCGGCTCTCGGGAGAGGCGATGCGGCTCTTGAAGTGGTTTGGGGTGGAACAGAATGCGCTTGTGCTGAAAACAGCACAGGGATTTTAGTCACTTCTTGAAATGGGGAAAATTGCCTCATTTTTCAGCATTTGGCCTGCGATCCCACACTTCCCTAGCTCTATGTAGGGATTAGTTCATACTTTTTTGGTGTTTTTGGCCCGAAATGAACACTCCCAGCCAGAGGATAGATAATTCCACTTGTGCTGATCCCCCGGGGCACACGCAGGGCTGCAGAAACAGGAAATAGGAAACGTATTACATACCTTTTCCCCTCAATTTTATTTTCATAATGCATGGAAAATAGCAGAGCTCTGAATTATTTGAAATTTTAGAGTTATTTAATATTTATTTTTGAGAAACAATCTCTCTTTTCAGGGAGGCCTCGTGGTGTCAGAGCAGCCGTCTGGCCAGCCCCAGCCAGAGCCAGGGCGTGATGGGGCTGACGGGCTGAGCGGCCCCGGGGGGGTCCCCGCTCCCTGGGGCACCGGGTGTGCGGGATGTCCGGCCCCCGGGCATCGCCAGCTCCTCCGTGAGGGGGGATGTGTAGGGCCCCCGTCTCTGCTGCAAACCCCCAGGGTGAGGTGAAGGGTGCTCAGAGCTGGAGCAGGCAGGGGCTGGTGTCAGCATGAACCAGCTCCACCATTGCCCCACCACTGCAGTAGCTGCTTTTCAGCATCAGTCACAAGTTTCCAACTGTGGCCCATCAGAGGGGCTGGAAGTGGCTGGAGAGGGGTGAGAAGTCACCATGGGTATTACTGACCAGCCCAGGGTCATGGGGCTCCTGTCACCAGCTGGGAAGGGGAGGAAGACTTTGTCCTCCTGGCAGCAGCCGCACACACATTCACTTGGTGGGTTTCTCCTCCTTTGAGCTGGTACCATCAATGCACAACAGATCCTCAGGCTCCCTGCTATCTGGCTCAGTACATGTATCCCCAGATTAGTTTTCTTAACAAAACCAGTGCAAAGCCATCTGCGAAGGACAACCAGCTCTGCTCTCAGGTGGGCACTGAGAAGGTTTGGGCTGAGAGGTCTTAGCATAACCCAGTTTTTCCACCAGATGTGCAGTAACACAGGATCATAGAATCATTTATTTTGGAAAAGACCTTTATGATCATTGAGTCCAACCATTACTCCAGCAATGCCAGGGCACATCTAAGCCATGTCCCTCAGCACCACATCTCCATGGCTTGGAAACCCCTCCAGGGATGGGGACTCCACCACTGCCCTGGGCCATCCCATGACAATGCTTTTGGGGAAGAAATTGTTCCTCATGGCCAACCTCAACCTCCCCTGGTGCAACTT
>JAVSBS010015004.1:0-72284 GCA_033124195.1 Coracias cyanogaster | reverse complement strand
TCCTTGGGAGAAGAGCCCAACCCCACTTGGCTCCAACCTCCTCTCAGGGAGTTGTCGAGAGCCAGAAGGTCTCCCCTGAGCCTCCTTTTCTCCAGGCTCAACACCCCCAGGTCCTTCAGCTTCTCCTCACCAGGCTTGTGCTCTAGACCTCTCACCAGCTTTGTGGCCCTTCTTTGAACACTCTCCAGCCCCTCAAACAGACCCAAACTAGCCCCCTGCACTCCTGCAGTTGTGCATCCCCGGCACCCACCGATGCAATGGCTCCTGGGGACGATTCCTGGAAGGCTGCTGCCAGCAGGGAGCGGCTGCATGGGGACAACGGGGACAGGAGGAGCTGGGGTTCCGCAGACCGGGCAGCGTGCACAGGGCGCTTGTTCATCTGCAGAAAGTCTGATGCTGGATTTTGCTTTTTTGGGGAGGAGGAAGGGAGAATATTTAATTTCTTAGTTTCATTTTCAGTGCTGCTTCAAAACCCCACAGTAACAGTCTGTCTCCTCGGTGTCTGGCCGCGCCTCGCAATGAGGCGTCCTGCTCGGGGTGATGCCACGTCCCGGGGCTGAGAACGAGGGCTGCAGCCCTCCAGCTTCTCTGATCCCTTTTCTCCTGCCTGTGGTTATTGCACAAGCCCAGCAGATTCCTAGTTCGTGTTTGTTACAATAGAAATAAAATCAAATGGCATTTGTAGACTATATAAAAAGTAAAAAGCTAAAGAAAAGAATTAACGAAGAACTCATTATCTCAATCTGATGTTTTGGTTTCTAATTTTCTTCTCAGAAAACAACCTCCCAGATGTGACAATCCATCTAATTATTGCTTGGCCTATGGAGGGGTTTAACTGGCACGTGCTGGGACTTGGACAGTTTCTTATTAGTAGTGGGGGAAAGTTGGGATTGGAAAAGCCTTGTGTTTGGCTTGTGTGTTTCTGGGTGTCAGATGCTTCCTAAGTGCCTTACGTTTTGCCAATCCATTCTGCATCTCTCTAATTTTCAGGGCTTTCAACACTTTCTGGCGAGCAAAGCCTGTGGATAACCCGAGTAAATGACTTTTTCCATGAATAGAGATTGGCCAGGGAAAGCTGAGTGATAAACAGAATAATCCTTTTTGTGCTTTTCCCAGCTCCAATCTTCTTTGCACACCAAATAAACACTCTCAAGCTGCTTAGAGCAAAATCTCTAATAGGCTGTGGGGCTTGGGCTGTGCAGGGCTTGGCTCCATGTCAGATGGAGGGACAGGACAGTGGAATAAAGTCCCAAGATTTTTTTGGGAATTAGTTTACATACCCCCAAGCATAGTATATTTTGGCACTTGGGCTGCATTACAATACAATCCACTAGCACTTAAAATAGTCTCAGCCTCAAAAATGGTTTTCTTTCTCATTTCTTTGGCTGTTCCCAGAGCCCCATGCTAGGACAGAGAGCTCTGCGTGGTAAGACCTGGGGAACGTCGGGGTTTGGTGGCCGCTGGTGCCCATGTCCCTGTCTGGATCTGGTCCTGGAAACTGCTGTGACCTGACAAGCCAGAGACAATCTGGTCCTGCCCTTGCTGCTCCTAGTTGCCTCTGAAGCTTCGTCTCCTTCTTTGTCAGCTTTATTATCATTATCTGCTGTGTGAGATTTGTTTTTTTCTTCACAAAGTGCATGACACATTGGGTCAGCGGGGCTCGCAGAACTGGGCTTGGCTGCTGAAATTTCTTCAGGTTGTTGTAGGTAATGGTTTGACATGGTTGAGAAAATCGAACCAATTTGAGGTTCAGGCCACTGGAAGATTTCCCCAGAGAAGCCCACAGGTGAGGCTTTGGCCTCGGCAGTGGTGGCACAAGGAGCTGTTGTCTGAGCGCCTCAAGTCCAGTGTTTTAATCCTGCAACTCTGCTTCTGTGCAAGCCCAATAAAACTGCATTTCAAAAGTGACCAACATCCTTGGCTTCTGCAGGAGCGCTCTCTTTATTCATGTATTAAGAGCGGCTGTGTAGAAATAACTTGTATAAAAATAGAGCTTTTCTCACTTTCCCAGGCGGGGAAATGAACAACTGAGGGAACTGTTTGACCAGAGCACAAGCCAGCCCCAGAACAGGTGGTAGCTGTTATTGTCAAGTAAAAGAATGATTTTGCAAGTAATTAGTTAAATTACTCAGCCAGCATCCCTCCGAAGAAATACCCTCTTGAAGGCACAGAGTAAATTTCCCGAGCTGCGGCTGCTCAGTGTGCACTAATGTATGGCAAAGCGAGGCAAAGCTTCACTGAAATACCCTCCGTGAAGCGCTGCTAGAATGGAACTGTCTACACAACTGTTACCTTTGGCTAAAGAGAAATAATTCCTTTGTTTCTGGCAAATAATCCAGACTGACAAAAATAATAACAATAATAGGAAACGGAAAATGAAAAAAACAGGTCTTGATCAATACTACCTGAATTAACCAAAGCCTGACAGAGCGTGTTTGTTCCCTTGCTCCTCGGCAGGAAAATGCCGCCAGGAAACCTGTGGAGATGTTTTTAAAGTGTTTACAAGTGGCAGCAAGACAGAGCTTTTCATCTGCTCTCCGTGCTTGGCTCTGTGGCTGCCACTGCTGGTGGGAGGGGTGTCCCCAGTGGGGTGGCTGGGGGTGTCAGGGGTGCCAGGGGCACGGGTGAGGGTCTCTGGGGCTGACCCAGAGTGGGTCAGACTGTGAAGTGGTGATCCTGCACCAGTGCTCCTGTTTGGGAGGTTATGGTCTTCGGTTAAATTAATCAGCTTCCCCAGAGATGGGGCTCAAATGATTTTATTCCAGAGTAGCAATGGTGGTTGGAGGCAAGAGTGACCACTGTCAGCACATCCACACAGCCCACACCAGCAGCAGGGCCCTGGGACCTTGGCTGTGGTGGGAGTGTCAGCTCCTGTCTCACAGACCCAGCCCAATGCAAAAAACTGGCTTAATTGCCCCTGTTGTACATCTCCTGGACTCTGTTGCATGGGCAAGTTGCAGGACTGCATCATGACAGAAGGTAAAACACTTGTGTGCTTCCCACATCCTCGTTTTCATCCCCTTTGGGCACCTTCAGAAAGAAGATGTTCTGGAACAGAAGTGGGGATGTGTTCTGTTGGGTCCTTGTTCACTGGAGCTCTTCCGGTTTTCTCATAAGTAAATTTCAGACACCTCCTGGCTCAGCTGGGCAAGATAGTGGAAAACCAGCAGATATTCATGAGCTTAAGGTCCCTCATGGATGAGAGGGAATCAATCTTTGGCCTTAATTACATTGGAGTTGCCTGTCCTTCACTGGAGGAATCCCCCGTTCCCTGTCACTGCTGGATGCAGTGTCCACAGCGGCTCCTCCAGTAACGGGCAGATCCTGCCTCAGAGCCTGAGCCAGGGGAAGCACCACGCTGAGGGGACCCTGAGAGTGCCAAGTCAGGCAGCGAGAGATGCTGAAAGGGAGGCAAGGGAATCCTTTGCTCATTGTGGTGGTTTCAGTGGCTTGCTATGTCTTTGGGCTTGGTTTCAGCAGCTGAAGTCCTGCCTTCCCATGGTCAGTAGGTCAGTGACCAGCAGCTTCTCCCTCTGCTTCCACCTACCCTCTGAGTTTCAGGCCCTTCTGGTGTATCCTGCACACTCTGAAGATCTAGAGATGCTCCTCCAGCCCCTCTGTGTGCTGGCAGGGGATCTAAGTGCACTGGCAAGGAGCACGGATGTAAAATGTGTTTCCGTTTGGTCCCAGCGACACAGCAGAGCCATGGATGCTGCTCTGTGTCATGAGCCTGGCTGCCGTCTCCAGAGCAGTGTGGCTTCACCAGAGCAGCGTGGCTTCCCGGTGGCATTTGGATGCAGTGATGCTACAGCTGCAGACCTCGAGCGAGCAATGGTGAGGGGAGAGGCTGATTCAGCTCGTGCTGCTGCCTGGACATCCAGAAGTCCTGAGGAACCCAGTTTTGTGAATGTGGGTGAGAAAAGGTACCCTGCCCCTGCAGATCAATGCAGCCTTTCTTCTGGGAGTGGTTTCCCACAGTCTTCCAGCATAACCTGTCACTTGTTGGGTTAAGCCCGCACGAGGTAGTTCATGCCCAAACCCCGCGTGCGGTTACGTGCCGAGAGAGGAAGGGAGATGAATGTGGCCTCTGCTTCTGCAGAGCTCAGTAAACACTGTGCTGAGGGCTGTCCTGAGTTACCCATTTCTGCAAGAAACAGTGTCTTGCTGCATTGTGCCTGGAGCCTGCTAATTAGCTGAAAGTGATATAATGTGACTGGGATTTCAGCTCAAGCGTGAATGACCTATTCCCAGCTAACTGTGGCACTTGGCATGAGTGCTGCTCACGGACAAAGCATGCTGGGAGGCATCTCCTGCCGCCCAGCCTCTACAGCCTGACCAGCTGGCACCAAGCCTGACCTCACAAGCTCTTTGTTGCTGTGTCCCTTGTTCCTGCACCCCTGATGCTATGAGCACTGAGCATGGGATGCCTGCTTGCCACCCAGCCCCCAGGCTGGCACTGCTGTGCTGCCTTCTGGGACTGGGAGGAGCCGGTGAAAATGCCTTTCCTTGAGCTGGGAGCTTCGTTCCCTGCTGGAGCTGGACGTGGGTCCCCACATGTCTCCAGCGAAGGCTTTCGTGCTCGCCCCTGCTCGCCCACATGCCTTGTCCCACCAGGACCGTGCAAAGTCAGGAACTGAAGGATGGGCTGTGGTGTATCAGGGAGCTGCTTGGCTGCAACATGTCCGTGCACCGTGTTCCTCCAGCCTTTCCTCCTCACGTCTCTGCAGACTGCGTGGCCTGAGGCTTCACAGCAGGCATCTCGGGGCAGGTGTCTGTGAAGCGCTGGGTTTCTGGGCTATTTCTTGGGGTGCAGCCAGTAGCAGGAGCGGCAGCGGTGGTGGCAGTGCCTGAGCCCCTTCCCGGGTCTGTGCCCGGAGCCACTGGCAGCTCTGTGTCCCCTCTGCACCGGTCACGGCTTTTGTCACCTTGGGTGATGCTGGTTTGAGGTGATGGTGAAGCAGAAGGGAACACGAGTGGGGCTGTCAACGTCAGCGGGTGGGGATGGCTGGGCTGAAGAGCATCCTGGAGGCTTGCCCAGGGAGGTGGGCACACAGTCACCCCCTCTTTCTGCCACCTGGAAGGACCTGACCATGGAGGTTGCGTTTAGTGAACCTCTGGATCAGCTGGTTCAGCCCAGAGCGGTGCCAGGAGGCACTGGTTCCTCCACTGGGCTGACAGGCCAGGATGAGGTGTTTAGATTATATTAAATTTCTTCACAGCTTCAAAGAGAAAACTCATTCCAATGTGTGGGGGGAAGTATTTACTTGAAGGGACAGAGGCAAGTTCTATTTTGCAAAGGCCTTATCGGGTTCACAGTTCACACAGAGTGGCTGCTGGTGGCCCTGCTCTGTGTTTACACCCGAGACACCCCTGACCGTGGCTGCCACGTGCAACCAAGGCCATGGGACAGCGAGCTGCTGCAGGAAGGTGACAGCAGTAGGTGGTCATTGCAGAGAAGCCCTACACGGAGCTGGTGGTGCCTTGGGCTCTCTTTGCTCCATATCTCAGTGAATCTGGCCCAGATCTCCTCTTAGCATGGCTGCTCTGGGAAAACACGGCTGGGTTTGCTCAAGATACCACAAGATAATCCCTGACGTTGGCTGAACACTGGTGCTGCGAGGGTTTGAGTGTTTCACACTTCCACCCTCCAAAGAAACAGGACAGAAATTCGTTTGCAAAAATACACCTGGCAAACTCCACTGCCTAAAATTAGAAGTGTAATTTTATATCTGAGTGCCAACAATGGATGAACAACAGGTCATGCATGGATATAAATGGCCACATGATTAATATTGGATGAACTTTCAAAATTTGGACGCCAACAGATGCACGATAAAATTTTCCCACAAAGTAAACACACAAGGACGGTTCTCATGCCAGTTTCCAGTTTCTGCCGTGTGTTACAAAAGCAAGCTAATTGTGGTTAAAAATACTGAGTGGCAAATCCTTTTACCAGGGAAGGTGCAGTTTCCAGATCTGCCACACTAGTCATGGGGATCACTCCCAAAGCCATATATTCAGAGTAAGATAATCTACTTGGCCAAAATTTCTGACGGCAGGAATGATATTGAGTAGGTAAGAGATAAATACAAGAGCATGTGGAGATTAAATAGATGAATATCTGTAGGTTCCACGCTTCTGCAGCTCATCCAGGAGACTGTTTATTCCTGCACGTGCCCTATGGACTCGCACGGCTGACAGATGCCAGCGCCTGGAATACACCGCCTGACTCGCAGAAAAAGGCAGCCCTCTTTGATGATGCAGAAATCATTTTACTTATTGAAGCAGTGAATGTTAATGGTTATTAATTGGAAAAGGCTCTCCAGGGGCCATGTGTGTGTGGGACTAGTGAGTGCTTTGCAATTCCAGCATGAAATGAGTTACTCCACAGCATTAAAATGAGAACAGCTCTCCCCAGCATCCCCAGAAAGTAATTGAATTGTTACTGCATGGCACCAGCCCTCCCCGTTTGCTCTGCATTGACACCAGGAGCCCGGGACCCTGAGCAGTAAGACATAAAACCTGAATTCAACGTGAAATTTAGGGGAAGAAATGTCTTTTCAGTGTCTCTCTAAAATGCTTGCAGGCTAACCCCGTGTGCCCTGGTGCTGCTGAGCTGCCTCAGAGGTGTTTGTCTTGTGGCAACTGTCACAACAGGCTGGGGGGGATGGTGACCCCAGGGGGGATGCTTCAGAGGAGGCTCCTGGAGACCTGCTCGGCTGAAGTGGTCCCAGGGACAAGGACAGAAGCGGTGACAGCAGAGGATCACAAGATTAACTCAGTTTGTACAGATGAACAAAGTTACCAACAGATTCTGCTTCACGGGGTGCTCAGAAATCCCCTGCCCAGCTGCGGGTGGGTGGGAGCAGGTTTTGGGACATGCTGGGGATGCCGAGGACATGCTGCCCGCTGCGGAGCAGTCTCCACCGTCTCTGCTGGCGTGTGGAAAGTGGTGCAGGATAATGCTGGACAGGATCAGTTGTAGATGTGGGACTTGGGGAAAACTTGTCTTACAAAAGGAACCGCCTCTTTAAGGCACCCCTTCCTCTGCCATGAAAGGGAAGGTAGAGCAGGATCGATAAACCAGTGGTGACTTTTAAATTGTGGGGAGAGGTCACAGCCAGAGAGACGACTGGATCTACTCCTCATGCAGAGGGGTTTGTGCTCCTGCTGTTAAGCTTGCTGCTCCTGCTGCCCTGCCCTTTGATGGAGTGACTTGGGAACCCCCCAGCCCACACGCTGTAAACATGGCCTTTATTTTCTGGGGAAAGGAGAAAAGTTGAGTGCTGGAGAATTAAATGCCCTGATGAAGGGCACCTGCCGGATTCGTGGTCCTGCCGCCCGTCATGCCAGTGATGTATTGCAATAACACATCACGGGAGCAACGGCATTTGGTGAAGTATGGCTGCAATCGATCACTGGACCAGTGCTGCTCGCACCATACATCAGCAGAGCTCCGGCTCACCCCGGCGAGCTCCGGCACAGGCAGGACGGGACGGGGCAGAGTGGGCAGGAGAGCCTGCCTTTGGGTGCAGCTCTGCCAGATCCAACACAATGTTCCTGCCCAGCATGTGCAGAATGTCCTGGGGACCTTCTGGCCACCTCCCTGAGCCAGGGCACCTGGTCCTGGCAGCAAGGAGAAGCACCCCTCTGCATGTGCCTGTGTCCCTGCTCCCACCGATCTCCCTGAGGTGTGGCAGGTATGGTGCAGGATAAGGGGGCCACATCGTTCTGGGACGGCCGAGGCAGGAGCAGCACTGAGTTGGGTCCCCAGCCATCATGGGAGACCCAGCGCCCAGCATGGCCCCAGCTGCAGCTCTCACTCCATAGATCTGACCGGCAGTTGCATGTCAGTGTGGGGACGGTCCCGGAGGAGTGACCCACCACTGGACATTGGCCCCACATACCTGCATGGCTGGGACAGAGGGGTGCTGCCGATGGGCACCCAGCTCCAGTCTTGCTCCCTGCAGAGAGGCCAGTTGGCTCTCGGGGCTCATGATGAGGCTGTGGAGCCTGGAGCAGGACAGCTGCAGGCAAGCAGGACACCCCTTGGTCCATGCCCTGCAGCTCTGGCTCCTGCACAAAGCTTCCAGCCAGAGGCAATGGGTGCAAGGGTTTGGGCTGTATTTTGTCCCTGGCCATGCAAGCAGCAGCTCCCTCAGCTTTTCAGGCTGAAAGGCTGCGAGAAAAGGGGCCTTTTGAGAGCTAAGCAATTTTCCCGGTGAATAGGAGTTGCTGTTCCTGTAACACGAGTTGTTCACACACATGCAGTAATGTCCTGTTTGGGGCTTATGTAATGGGATGGAGGGGCTCCAGCGAGGGACCGACCCCACCGAGAGGCACTCACGCCGTCTCGGGCTGGCAAAATGAGCTGGACTTTTCCAGGCCCCGCTGAGATGTTTATTTATAACTCCCACCGTCTGGCAGAAACCTTGCCAATCAAAACACACCACGGGTTTTCCAGCGGGTTAGGAGCACTCCTCTCAAAGAGGGTTTTTGAGGGGGGCCCAGGATATTTGATAGGAGTTAAGCTGTAAAATTAGTTTCAGAGCAGCGGGTTGTCTCCTTCCCAGCACGCTTGGCTGGCGGCTGCAGGAGCATTAACCCCTCGCACCCGCCCACTCCCACCCTTCACCATGGGGATGCCAGTGCCCGCCCTGGTCCTATGGCCAGGGCAGCGTGTGCCCATGCTGGGCTTTTGGGGACAGTCGTGGTGGTGATGTCCTCCTTGTGGTTCCAGTGGTTCAGCCCAGGCCCCTGGTGGGACAACCTGAGCTGTACCCCCATCCGTTGCTCTGCGGCAGGGTCCTGTGGGACCATCTTTACCTGCAGTTCTCTGCAAAGATTCAGGTAAGGCCAGGAGTGGGGAATGTCTAAACCACCAAGGCCACCACAGAAAGGGCTGACCCAGCCTCCTTCACGTGTCTGCACTAGGAGCAAGAGGCCGATCAGCATTGAGGCTGCCTCGGCCTCACCTGGGAGAAGCTGTGAAGCACAGGGTGACAGTGGGGGGACCACAGCAAACACCATTTCCATTGCTAGGTGTGGACTGTGCTGGTCCCCAAGAAGCAAACAGCCAAGAAGCAAATGGGCAGCAGCAGGAACCTTTGGTCTCGCACTTTATTCTCTTCCCACATGTGCCCTTCTAGGTCCTCCTGGGCTCAGTCAGCCCTGGATGAATTTTCCCTTGCAGCTGGCAAAGGCAGGACCTGCAGAGGAGAAGAGAAGGACCTGGTGTGACAAGAGTCCCAGCATCTGCAAACCGCAGCGTGGCGTGAATGTTTGCAGAATCCGAGAGCCCTTCTTCTGGGTTCAGTTGTGAAACTAATGTTCTCTTTGCTTTCTGCTGAGTGATAATGAATCACTAGAAACTTGAACCATTTTAAGGATGAATAAATGACACCTTCTAAGCTCCATGTTTGTCTACTATTCTGCTACCAGAGCGATTTCATAGCAGAGCTATCAATGAATTTAATTTACATAATGGTTTATCATATACCTCAATATTTCAAACACACTTCATTAGGCACCACCACCAGCAGTTACATGCTCCCTTATAGTTCTTGCAAACTTTGCGGTGTAACGCAGCCTCTCCAGCTGTTAGCGATGCTTTAAAAAAGGAGGAGGAAGAAGAAAAAGGGCTCAAACTACCCAGAGTCATGTTCAAACAGCTTTTTCAGCTCTGCTTGCGCAGAAGGAGCTGCCCATCAGGCAGGGTGCGGGGACAGGGCTGTCCTGGCCGGGTGGTGCTGCAGAGGACCCTTTCCTTTTCTCAAAATGAGAGGAAATAATTTCTCAGTACAATGTTTTAAACTTTGGAGAATTAATCCTGATTTACTTATTTATGTATTGATTGATACATTCATTCCCAGAAAGCAAGAAGAAATTAGTGCTCTGGTCCCTGTGAGTGTTCTTGCAGCAGGGAGGTACCAGGGGTGGGTGAGATGGGGACAACGCACACCTGAGCCAGGAGTCTTCTTCTCTGGAGATTTGGAACCCACCTGGCCGTGATCCTGGGCCCTCTGCTCTGGGTGACCTGCTGGAGCAGGGAGTTGGACAAGGTGATCTCCAGAGGTCCCTTCCAACCCCCCACCACGCTGGGATTCTGGGATACCTTAAACAGAGAATCTCTTTGCAGAGCCCAGCAGAGCGTGGACGGAAGGGGAGACGTGGTCCCTGTGGGGCTGGGTGTCTGGAGGACAGATCCTCCTCTGCTGCAGCCTGGGCTGAGCCGCAGCCAACGGAGCGATCGTCAGCAGCGCCTGTACAGAGCTGCTGGGCTCAGCTTTCCCCTGTGAACGTGTGTGAGGATGTGTGTCACATTTTCAACAGCATCTTCTTACATAATTTATAGCGAGGATAACATAAAGGTTATTTTAAAAAATAAAACAACCTTCTTTACATTTATTAAATTTGCTGGAGCATCCCATATGCACCTTTGCAAACTCCACTATTACCCACAGGGGTCTGATCTGCATGTCACATTAGGCAGATGGAATATTTTATTTATTCCACCTAGGTTGTAATAGAGAATTTAAACTATTTGCAGCAACATGTGCTCCAGAAAACAGAGTGCCCTGTGCCTTAAATGCACGAGATCATTGGGAATGTGGAGCTCAGGACAGCTCCTCCTTGATACATATTTTTGCAGCAACATACGGCAATTTTAGTGATGCCAAATAGAGGCAGATTTTGCTACTAGATCCTATGTATCTTCTTTAAAAACAGGTTTTTACTTTGAATGAATCTTTGGGTTTTGGTTTATTAATTTTGTATTAAGCCAAATTTCACAATTTTGACTGTAAAAACTATTGTAGTGGATGGAAATGAGGAGTCTTTAACCACTGCACAGCATGTTCTTGCCTTTTAGTAGCTTGTCAGTAGAGTGTATTAAAGATTCAGCTGTGCTCTGATAAGAATCATAAAGGATGTATATGTTTGCATTGTTTTTGGCAAGAAACATCCAAATGATCTGTATTTATTATATAAAATTGATTTTTTTGGCATACATGCTATTTTTCATGGATTTTGGCTTCATACCAACACAAACAGGGTGATCTTGAGCAAAACCATGCATTTTTAAGTCCCTATTTGGAGAATTTTCAAAAGAATCCAGGGTCATGAATTTGTCTGTGAGTTTACTCTTGCTGCAGATAGCAGACATGGTGGAAAACCACATCTCCAGTGTGGCTGCAAGGTGTCAGCTGTTGTAAGGATTTCATCAACACTTATGGTTGTTCTTTGCAAGGGAAGTTCTGCAGCATTGGAAACTCAAACTGGTAAGTCACGGGGAGGTGAGGGAGCTGCAGGTGGGCTCGGGCAGGGGCTGGAACCTCTCTCCAGTGCCAGTACCTCAGCATGCTGCTTCCAAGAGCCTCCTCTTCTCTAGAGCTGGTTGAATTGCTCTGCCAGAAGCTGTCTCCTGTTGGGACCTACCCACTGCCAGGGGGGATTTCTGACACTATGATCATCGTGGTGGCTCAAAGGGGTCTCAGAGGATGCCATGAGAAGGATTCTGGCTGGAAAGCCCTTTGAGCTCCTCTCTGAATCACAGAGACACCAGTCCTGCCTTCTGCCTGGCTGGGACTGTGTGGAGCCATCCTGGGGAGGATGGAGCCAGCTGATCTTAAATCATATTGGACTCAGCTTTAGACAGGTGCAGAGGGAGGACTGTCATGGCAGTCATATTGTCCTTCATGAGAAGTAACTAGCTGGACAGACAACATGTCAAATTGTCCCCCCGTAGCCCATCAAAGGCAAAGGTGTCCCGGCAGGCCTGCACAGAAAGGAATCCATGGTCTCCTCAGGACCAAGCAAGTAGGGTTTTTTTCCAGAGTCTGGAGCATGGGCTTGTCCCTGAGCTTTTCTGTATTTTTTTCTCCCACATATCTCCTTCCAGAGCCAGAGCTTGCATTTACTCTTTTCAACATTGCAAACATTGTTTACGTCTTTGTGTTCCAAGTCATTGTAAAAGTCTGAGGAATCTCCCCAAACTGCACTAATGAATTTGTCTGCTGCCTTCTGTCCTGGAGAGCAGCTGAGAGCTAGGGGCGGGGTTCAGGGCTCTGAATTCAAGCCCTTGGGGTGAAAACTATATAGAGAAAATATCTATGACAGGGTTTGGTTTGCATGTGTGACAGACCGCATCACCTGCCGTGTCCAGCCTGGGGAACAAGCACCCCCGTGCGTGGTGGGACCCCGGCTGCAGGTTTGCCTCCGGAGAGCTTCCCTGGCTGCTCCTGCTGTGCATCGCAGGGGTTATCCTGGAAATGCCGGGTCTGGCTCTGAAGCCTGGGCAGAGTTAACGTTCACTGATCCCAAACAGAGACGTCAGGTTGGAGCTCCCCAGCCCAGCTGCCTCTGCACATGACTATCACTATTTTGGTTTCCCCTGCAGATGATGATCACTATTTTGGTTTCCCCTGCAGATGATGATCACTATTTTGGTTTCCTCTGCAGATGATCGCTGTTTCAGTTCCGCAGGTGGTGTTAATATATTCCTCTTTAGGATCCACTTCCTCATACAGCTGAGTACAACGTAAATAACATCTCACTTGTCATTTAAAAGGGAAGGAGGGCGATGACTAGAATTGGTAGAAAAATCACAGGCTGAGATTTCTGTATTGATCATGGATATATTATACTCTTCTGTTAATGTCAGCTTTATTCCTTCAGCTCCAGAAAGCTGCTGAGGACATAGGGTTTCTCAGTGGGAAAACCACGGCTTTTGATGTTTGGAAAGACACTGCAGGTACATGGGGCTGCTGTCCTGTCTGGATCTGATGTAACCAGCCCGTCCCCAAAAACAGCATCTTCAGAGAGGCGGGACATGAGGTGATGGGGCAGACACATGAGCCAATAAATGGCACCGTCGGGGACCTGCCTGTGGGACCCACTGGAATTAAGAGGCTTATTCACAACTTTTTTTAAACTTTTGTGAAGGGTATTAAATAAACGGCAGCATTTCAGGATGTCCTGCTCTGGCTCTTCTTACCTAAACCCAGGGAGCAAGATCTGACCAATTTTAACATAAACTAATTAAGGGAGGAACAAAGGGTGGGTTGGTCAGAGCTGACCAGCTCCAGGCAGGGCAGTGAGGGCTGAGCTGGTCCCGCTCTGGGGGTGCTGGCCCCGCCAGGGGCTCAGCACCATAACCTCAAGCTCTGCTCCCTCTCAGCTTCAATGTGTCATAATCAAGCTTTTGCAATTTACTTGTATCTGTGCTTTTGCTCTTGTTTTTCAAGCAAAGGCAGAGCCAGGGAGTTTGCAGATAGCTCAGGTCCAAGGGATGCACTTATCGAGGCAATGACCAGCAAAGGGAACACGTAACTTGGGTGTGGGAAGTTGACTCCTGCCAACCACAAGGCAGAATTTCGATTAAAATCCCGCATCCTTTCATGTGAAGGGTACTCAGTAAATGCAAAGTGTTGGTTAAAAAATTGTGACATGCAGAACTGCCCTGAGCCTTGCTTTTAACTATCAGCATATTGGGATTTTCTTATCAAAGCAAGAGCATTGTCCGCGCTCTGAATGAAGACAGAAATCTGACTGCAGAGCTAATCCGGGGGCTCTTTGGAACCGTGCCGCACAGGAAGGCTGGGGTGGAGGTCTCGCAGCCTCAATCTATTTCTAAACATTCCTCATAGAAAGCCCTTCTCTTGGAATTCATTATGATAAAAATTTAATTTGTGTGTCTTGAAAAACTCTGTTGAACCTGGAAAACAGCCCTCCTGGAGACTTGCGAGCTCTTGCCTTTCAGAACATTGTTTGTGGAGATAAAAATATTTCTGCCACACTTGTCACATGTATTTGAAAAACATATTAATCATTTAAACAAATATTAACTCCGAAAGCCTATAAATACATTCACTGGGAGGAATATACCCTTTGTTGTAATATTACAATGAAAAATATGCTAATATGGTTGCCTAATTGCTTGTGTTTGAATAACCTCTTTTGTGACAATAAATGTTTGTGGCAGCATCATTCAAACAAGAAATGGAGAATCTGGTGCCAGTGAGGATTACGTGTGCCTCTGCCATCCCTCCTGATGTGAGAAGAAAAGTGTCTCTTCCTCTTGTGTCTGGGAGCTGGTGTGGATGGAGAGCAGACGTCACTGCAAATGCCGTCAGGCTGGCACCGTTCCTGGGCCCGGTACCAAGTGATGGGGGGATGCTGGCCCAGCTGCTGCCCAGGCAGGGAGATGCTCCTGGATCCTCTGCAGGTGCCTGATGTGGCCAGAGTAAGCCGGGAGAATCCATGACCATCGACCTATAGCTGAGAAGATCTGAAACTGCACCGTACTTAGCTGAGAAACAAAATCCAAGTGAGCAACTGACGAGCAAAGGCCAGACCCAGGCTAGGGTTAGGGTTAGGGCTGGGCTCAGGGCTGGGGACAGGGTTAGGGTTGGGGTGGCTGCAGTGCTTGCTGCCAGCCTGGCTTCATTCTGGGGCACGGGCCCCCTGAGACAGGCTGAGCTGCTGTGTGCCAGCCCTCGCCTCACTGCTGACATGGAGGAAACCCCCGGCCAGAAATGGTGTTTTTTAAAGACTTCCCCTTGCTGTGTTGCTGCCCACGTTTGCAGGCAGCTCTTTGATTTATAGATGAGCCTCTGAAGGGGGAAGTACAGCCATAAAGCCCAGGTGAGACCAGGCTTCTGGGGACAGGAGAGTGGACCTGTCTGAAGCAAAGGGCATGTTCCTCTGAGCAGCATCCTGTAAGAGAAGGCAGCTTCTCAGCCATGCCCTCTGCCCACGGAGGTCTCCATGGGCACCATTTCCCCCTCTCCTGTAAGCGGAAAGGCGGCAGCTGGTTTTGTGGCTACACATGTTGGTAATTACATCAATTCTGGTATTAGACAACATATCCCATCCTGAGCTTGGATTCCTGTCCAGAAGTGCTCTCCAGTAGTACTGGGATCTGGGCATCTGGGGCAGTTCTTGGGTGATGGAGCTCTGGGCAGCTTTCCACTGATGAAGTGAAATGACACCTGCCTGCTGGTGACAGTTTGGACCAGCCAGCAGAGTTACATCTCCGGAACACGCGGTGACAGGGGAGCTTGGGGCAGGTGTGGTGAGAGCCAGCAATCCCCAGGGCTGGGAGCATGAGGAACAAGATCATGTTGAATGTGAGCTTCCAGCACATACCAGGCTCTGTAGGTACAGGCACAGGGCAGCGATGTGCACCGAATGCTGGACCTGAGGCCAGAGGTTCAGGAAACCTCCAGGATCTTGGGTTCTGCTAGTAAATGCGTTACTGAAGATGGAGCTGGGTGAGCTCCCATCTCCACCTGCTCCAGCCCTGCCTCTCTGCAGCAGCATCACACTGAGCTGTGCAATGAGGGCACAGGCTGGGATGTGCAGAGTCCCTGCAGCTGAAGAGATGGATGAGGAGCGGTGTTAGACAGTCATGGGCGAGAGCAAAACGCTGAGGCTTTCCCGGAAAGCCTTTTTTTGTTAAAAAGCGGGAAAGTGGGCAGAGTTACAAGCATGCTGCCTGGCTGTGGGAGGGTTCCTGCAGAGGTAACTGGTGGGGAGTGCCAGGAGCTTGCAGCAACGCTGCTCCTGCCCTGCCTGAGGCCGGAGCTGGAATAGCTAGCAGGGCTTTTTGCAGGATTTACAGGAAGAAATAGATCTTGTCTGGTCCTGTTGGCCTTACTGGCATGTCAGTTGCTGCTGAGGTTGGTGGTTACTGAAAGCCTCTTCAGCCAAGCCAAAATGACTCCTGCTCGGTGTATACTGTAGGCTGGGCAGAGCCCCCAAAGGCTTTTGTAGACAAATTCCGCAATTCTGCCTATTTTCTTAGCCTTATCACACCTTAAGAACTTAAATAACAACAGGATGGAGAACATTTACTGGCTCTCTTTCCAGAGCCCGGCAGCCCTTTCCCAGGAGGCTCTCCCACACCAGCCCCACTGGAGCCTGATCTGTTCCATACCTGCACCCAGAGCCCGGAGCCCGAAGGGTGCAGGTGCTGTGAGGAGCGGCCGGTGCTGTGGGAACGGTGCCACCCGCACAAAGCATCCTTTATGCTGCTGCTTCCCACGGCTTCTGGCTTGTGGAGATAAGGATCTGGGCTCTCTGGTTACAGCTGGGGCTCTCAGTGCTGATCTGAATATCATGGGACGGTGAATTTTTCCTGGAGGTGAAATGATTTGAGGTGAGGCACAAGAGCGTCGCTTGGGAGGCGTTTGTCACATCCTCTGGCTCCGTTGTGCTGCTGAGGCCAGTCTCCATGTCTGGCACTGGTGGAAATCCTGGTGCACAGCCTCCTCTGCAGCAGACACAAGTGGGGGTGGTTACTGGAGCTCAGCACAAGTTAAAACCCACAGCAAAGCTCTTTAAAGGGGAGTCAGCTCTCAGGAAGAGAGAGGGGTCTCAGCAGGGACTCATCTCCTGAGATATTATCTGCTATTCCAAGCCTGAGGATGAAAGGAGGTCTCCCTCCCAGCCCTCCTCTGCCATCAGCCACACATGGAATGAGGAAGAGTTAAACATAGCAGCACTTAAGGAAAATGTTGTAAAGTCCTCTTGAAATTCCCATCAAACTCAATTAGCAGAGCAATGATATACCTAAACAACTGGAATGGGTTGACTTTTTATGCTTTGCTGGATAGCTTCCAAGTTGATAATTAAATTGCGCTGGGCTGCAAGATAAGCGGCTACAAGCGTCTCTTGTGTGGAGGGTTCAGAAGCTGATGGCCAGTAGCATGGACACAGTTCTCTGGCCAGGAGCCCCATGAGCTGCTTCTCCACTGGACCAAGCCCTGGGTGCTGGCAATTGCTCTCCCAATGGCCTCTGTGCCTGAACAGCCAGGTCCATCTGGGGTCTTCTCAGGTGGAAGGTGCTTCCTGCAGAGCTGGGCTTGCCACAGCTAGCCTTGGTCTGGACAAGTAGCTCTGGTGGGTGGGAGCTGCAGGAGCTCTCCTGGAGAGATGACCACAGCTGGGAGTCATGGGAGACACAGCTGTGGTAGGTACATGCTCACCAGTAACAGCCTGGTAAGATAAAGAGCAGTGACTGGGGGAGCATCAAGTGATGCTTGCTGAGAGGTGGAAGGGCAGTGAGAGCTGGCTGGGTCTTTCCCTGCCCAGGAGAAGGGCAGAGGTGTGCTGTGGGTGAGTGGGGAGTTCGGGAGGGCTTCTGCTCCATCCCTGTGTGCTTGTGGCTGACTGGCAAGAGCAGGGTGATGTGTTTTTTTTTTTTTAACAAGTAGTTTGCTTTCCAAAAAATATAATTCTGGGATGAGTGACAATATTTGTTAATTTGGATTTAATCTGGTGACTAGTGGGACAAAATAAAAAGTGAAAAGGATATTTTTGACAAAACAAAAGCTTGGTTTCAACTTTGTCAAAATGAAGCATTGGAACCTTCTGTTCTGGAAAGATGCTCTGTTTTGAGATAGAACTCAGTTTGGTTGACAAAAGAAAATGAAAGGGAAGGGAAGGAAAAGCAGTGTCCAGACCTTGCAGAGCTGGTAAATCCCTCGAGTGGCTAGTGAGGAGGCCATGAACGGGACATGGACAGGACCTGCCATGGTGCAGAGGGCTGGACACACTTGAAAAATACATCACTTGATGTACAAAGCCATGGTTGCCAGAGGACTGCAGCTGTGCTGCCCTGCTCTGTTGGTCCCTGCCTGCGCAGTGGTGGGTGATAGTGGAAGACAGGGACCCCTCTGCCAGCAGCTGACAGTGGAGGGGATCCAAGCTGGTGCAGGCAGTGGGCTGCTAGTGGGGGCACCTGGGGGAGTTGTTTATCCAAGACCCAGTCAGTGTTTCCTTCCATTCCTCCATTGCTCTGCTGGTGCTGTGGCCAGGCTCTAGTGTCCTGGTGGCTTTCCACTGCTCTCCTTTGTGCCTTGGTGCTCCAAGACCCCATCTATTATTCTCCTGCTCATCCTGCTCCCCCTCCTTGCTCCGTTCTCCTTTGACTCTGAGATCCAGAGTTCAGCTCTGTGTGCTGAACGTTGTCTGAGTGTGGCGTCTCATCTCACACATTTGGGTAAGTCAGCCATGGAATTATCCTATAATGTGGAAATCATACAATTTCTCTCTGATCTTCCCTCAGCTTAGCATTTCATCTCGCTTATACTAAATGCAGCATGACTAAGTAGGCAAGAAAGGGATTTGAGCCCTTTTGTTACTTAAAATGTGAATTAGATGTTCCTGAGGGAAGTTTGTGTCACATTTGCAAGTTAAAAATGCATCAATTATCTGTACACAGACCCTTTCCAGTGTGATGGTGAAGGAGGAGCAGAGCTGGTGCCTTTGGAGGACCCACCACCAAGAGAGACTGCCTGCTTGCAGGTGGTATGGCGGCATCTTTATCCTGGGCTAATATGCGTCGTCCTGTTCCCTGCTCAAAGGAGGATTGGCACTGATGTTAGATCCAGCATCACAGCCAGAGCAGGTTGTCCCAGTCCTTTTCCAGGTGAGCTGGGAATATTTCCAGGGATGGAGATTCCACGGCCCTTGCTCCAGCACTGGACTACTCTCATAGTGAGGGACCATTCCCTACATCTAAGTGGAGTTCTGCTCCTCATGCAATGACCGCACTCACAGAGCAGCAGCTCACGTTTGCAGGGGCAGTGTTGCCCCATGTATCACTTAGAAAAACTTATGAGAGGGACCTTGCCCTGCCCACCTCTCACCAGATGGGTTTCAGGAGTGTCTCTGAGCTTGGTGGAGTTGAGGGTCACTAACACGCAGCAAGCTCAGGGCTGTGCTGTCTCCCTTGTGCCATGACCCCTGTGGCAGTGGGAGCTCCCACTGGTGCCCGATGCTTCCACTGTATGAGCAGAATGACCGACCAGGATCTTCAGGACCCTGTGCCAGAGCCTGGAGGACTCTCAACAGCCCTGGAGTAAGGGCCTCTTCTGGGAGTCACCTCTCACGAGAGCCAGGGCAGGATCATACAGTCCTGTTGCTGTTGTTCCTTCTCTCCTGTAATGCTGTGAGTACCAAGGGCTATTGCTGCCGGGTCTGTGAAAGGACCTCCTGCTAATCACTGGTGAGAACCACGTCCCGTGAGCTCCCACCCTCCCTCACTTTCTCGCAGTAGGAGCGGATGGTGTGCGGTGTGCAGCGGCTCTCTGGCTTGCAGGATAATTCACACTGCTGTGCACTGCGAAAGGTCAAGCTGGATGACTTGACGAAATGGATTGACCTGCTGAACAGCACTTCAGTCTATTTAAGGACAACCAATTGTGGCAAGACAGAAGAGAGAAGCTGAGCTAGGTGAAGGGGGGAAATCAGCATAAAACTCCCTTTATTTCCTACCCCTGGATTATGCAACATGGGGGGGAGTTGCAGAGAGCCAGCGTGCACCGAGCCGTGTGCTGTCAGACACCTTGGGACAGCCCAGGTGCTGGGGCTGTGCTTGGTCCCTACCCGGGTTCCCCTGCCCTGGGTCTGTGCTGTCTCTGGCCGCAGAGCTCTGTGAGGGAACCACCTCTCCTTTTGCCTGTTGCTCTCCTGGTACCAGCAGAGATGACGTGATCTCCAGTACCTGCAGGGTACAGTCACGGTGCTGTGTGCTGTGCCACGGACAGCGTGTGCCTGCTTCTGAAATGGCATGAGCTGAGAAAATGGGCTGAGGGACCTGGGCTGCCAGAGCCAGGCTGGTGGTGGCTGTGGAGGCAGGACCTTGCTTTCCTGGCAGCAGACTTGACTGATGTCATCTCAGAAAGCGCTCACAGCAAAGCTAGTGTGGTCTGAGGCTCCTGTGGCAGACGGCACACATCCAGCTGGCTGGAGGCATTTCAGCAAGAAACCATTGTGTGGAGTTTCTCCATCTCCACTGTCCACCTTGGCTCCTGCCAGAGTGGCCTTGGCGCTTGTGGATCAAGGGTTGGGGGCTGGCTGGGAAGCAGCGTGAAGGGTTTGCCAGGCTGGGGCCACCTCCTGCCCCCGCTGTGGTGAGGGGACCTTTGGGATGCCACTGGTGACCTTTGCTCCTTTTGTGGGTCCCTCCCTGCCAGCAGGGTTTATGGATGAACATCTTGTGCTCTCTGAATGCTTACAGACCCTTGTGATTGAGAACCAGGGAACCTGGCAAATGATGCAGAATTATTTACTTGTTTTCTGCCTGACTACAGGTGCTGAGTACCTCTGGATCTGGCGCAGGGCAGGAGCTTTTGCTCCTGAGGGTTTCCTTGCACAGCCATGTCCACGGACTGAAAAAGCATTGGTGGATGTCTAGCTGTGCAGTACTTTTGTATGATGGGATCTTGCATCAGATCTTCTTATGGGACTTAGCTTTAATTAAGGAGCTAGAAGAAGTAAGAGGTAATTCAGCGGGTAGTCTCAAAGCAGTGCACAGAGGAGTAATAGCTGACGTGCTGGAATATAATCCTTGGGACTGTTTTTTAAGTACTGAATATAAACTCAGAAACTGAAGCCTATTTTTACTTAACTAGCCACTATTTTTTGCTTGTAAGAGTATGTGAGTTCTTCAGTGTGAATATTTTGGATCCTCTGAGCATAATTGCAAAAGCTACGGTAAAGCAAAGCCCACGTTTAAGCTGGTTTAGGTTGATTTCTTATGCGTTTTCTCACAGGATTACAGTCAAGCCTCCCTCACGACAGGAGTTCCCGGCTGCTCGCCTAGCTAAAGAAAGAGGGTGACCTGTGCTGCAGTTTGGAGGACAGAATTACAGGTATTTGTTTAGAAATGATCTCTGCCATAAAGTACAGTGCGTTATAATCCATTTATGATCCCAAATATGAGCTCTGACGAGCAGCGTTACTGTGGCATCAGGGCACAATGCTGCGGTGGTTCCGCATCTGATGGGGATTTGCATACTGACTGCGTAATTACAGCGTAGTGATCAACTCACAGGTAACATTGGCTTCTCCTTAAGTGAGGTAAGCATGGTCTGCAGCACTGGGAAGCAGTGCATAGATGTCACGGGCACCAGGGAGAGCGGCAGCACCCGGCGCCTTCCCAGCCTCCTTAGGCACAAACCCATTTTTCACACCAGCACTGGAGCCCCTGGTCCCCACTCCTCCAAGTGTCAGATCTCATTTGTGCTCAAGCTTCTGGTGATGGCATCTCTCTGGATAAATTATTCTGCTGCCCGATTGACCTCTTGCTTATGAATACTTTGCCATAATGTTTTATTTGAATTTTCCATATTTTTTTCTATTTCTCTTAATCTTTGATGCTGAAAATCTGTGTCCTTTCCTCCTTTGGGCAGCCCCCCATTCCTCTGCCACTGGGCTATTTCTTTGTGAGTCCTCCGGGTCACGGCAGCTGCTGCCTGGAGGCTCCTGGCTGCAGTATGGGGTGGGGAAGGGGATGTTCTTCAAATGCCCTCAGCGGGGAGCAGCCAGATGTCTAGCAGGTATGTGTTTAAAGATGCAAGAACCATAAACAGGACTGGCAGCTGCCAAGGGAGCTTTCTCCTCACGAAGAGAGGGAGATCAGGTGCTGAAGTGAGGGGGAGGATGGCACAGAGTGGGTGGCATCTGAGGGGGAACCACGAATGCTACACGGCTTGCAACAGGGCTACGTCCTCTGCATTAAGCAGAAAAGGCTCACCTGAGTATGGTCGCTTAGTAATAAAAAAAAAAAAAAGCAAAACCAAGTGTGCCCAGCACGTCCTTTCCTGGCAACCTTTCAGCTCCATGGGTTCGCTCTGACTGTGCTGGAGTCCTGGCTGAGCTGCTCAACAGCTCAGCCCCATCTCCCTGTTAGCACATTCCGGAGCACTGGCTGCACCTGGGAAGATGCTGGAGATGGACCCCAACCTCCACCCCACAGCTGGGCTTCTCTGGGGCAGGACCTGCCCAGTGCTTTGGAAGGTGGCTGGCCTGGTGGAGATGAGTGTCAGGGTGGTGTTGGGACATGGGTGTCACCTACTGTGAGGGAGGGACTGGGGTCCCAGCTGCCTGCAGAGCCCGGTAGCCAGATGCTGGGAGCAACAGGGGGGTGTCTTTGTGTAGCTCAGCTGCTGGAGCAGCTGAAGGGAAGGCTGCGTTTTCCCTCCAGCCCAGCTGTGGTGCTCAGCAGCCTTTGGGAAGGATCCCAGCTGCTGGAAATGACAACTTGACTCAACAAGCTGATTTGGGAGCTCTTTCCAGTTCCAAACACTCTTTCTTGAGATGAAAAAGGCTAAAGAATCCCAGCTGCTTTCCGAGTTCAGCAGCTGAGCTGAAGGGTGGGATAGAGGTTCCCTGGGGCGGGAGGGAGATATAAACGCTTTGTCTGCCCTTTTGGAAAAATACTTTGGAAGTGTTATCTCTAAACAAACAAAAATGGTGGGGGAACAAGCGGCACGGCCTGTCTTTGGCTCTCCCCCTCCAGCACCCTGGAGTCTCCACACTTGCCAAAGCCAGAAGGAAATGGCCACAGCAGAATTACCAGCTTAGGTTCCTCAAGTCAATGGCTATGAGAAGTTGGAGGTTTTCTTTAAAAGGAAGCTTCTAATCCTCCTGCTTGCAGAGAAGAAATCTGGCAAATACAACCACTGAAAGCATAAAATTAAACAAAATCCAGCAATGTTATTTTGGAGGGAATAAGGAGAGGAGGATTGGCGATATCCATAAAGTCCTGCCAGGGTGGGAGCACGTTGGGTGCTGGGGAGGGGAGCGTGTAAAGACGGAGCTGCCTGCTTGGGCACCTGCAGGGACATGGCTCGTCCCAGCGCTGCGGTGACAGCCCCTGCTTGGGAGAGATCCCATGAGGTCTGAGTCTGCTCCCAAATTCTTCTGAGGAGAGCTATTCCTCCTCTCCCAGAGCAGCTACACACAGGGCAGCTCTGGCCTCTTTCCAGGGGTGAAGCAGAGAGCTAGTTGCACACTGGAAGTTTAAACCATCATTGATTTTCATTGTGTCCCTTTAAAACCAATCTAGAGTTGCACAGGGCACTCTTGGGACAGAATTGCTGCCACCTAATTGATTTTGATTTTATTTTCACTGCAGCAGTGTAATTATGAAAGCCAGCCATAATTATTGAAACACAACTAGAAGTATTTCATTATTAAAATACCCCTATGACTTATTATTAATTCATTAAATAAATTTGGATTATATCCCTCAATAATTAATGCACTGAAGTTTATTCTGTGAACTCCTACTAGTAACATGTCAGCTGTTGGTATTAAAGGGAAAACAGTCCCACCAAAGTATTGGGAAAAACAGGCAACTTGTTACGGAGTGAAATGGGACCGAGGAGGCTTTGGTCTGGTTTGAAACCAGTCTCACAGAAAGTGGAGGAGCTGGACTGAGAGTCTTCCAAATTTGGTGTGTGTTTGGGGAGCGTTTGTTCGTATCCTGAAGGATTGCTCAGGGCTCGTCTCTCTACCGTGCGCTCGGGCAGCGTGTCAGAGACTGAGACTGGAGATGGCTTTTGGGCTGGCTGCGGAGAGGGGACTTTGCTGGGAGAAAGGGAGCTGCTCTCCTGGAAATTATGGCATTTTGTGCCGGGGCGGGCCCGGTGGGGTTTGCTTTTCCCTTCTTGTCCCCTGCTTGGGTAATGTGGTGAGCGAGGTCGTGTCCCCTTGGTGGTTTGGCTTTTGGAAAGCTGAGGTCTCCCGAGGAATCTGGGAGATGTTGGCTGCTGCTGAGCATGTGGCCAGGCTCTGGGGATGTCCCTTAGCAGGACACATGGGTGTCTATGGTCCCAGGGTGGCTTCAGGCTCCACACGCCTCTCACACCCGGTCCCCGGGGCTGCCAGCAGCTGCCGTGTGTTGGCTCTCCGGCAGTGCTGGGATGTTCCAGGTGGGATCCCCTCCCTCCAGCTGTGGGAGTCGCCCCCAATTCCCAGTTACAGCCCTAGATCCAAGCAGAAGAGCAGCTGTGTGCATCTCGCTGGAGCCAGCCCAAGGCTTTTTGGGTTTACTCAAGGCCCTGTTTTGGTGGGGCTTCCTCTGCCCATGGAACATGCGGGAGCCCATGGCTGAGCACATCTGTAAGTGTGCTGCTTCCAGCTGCTGCTCCTGCAGGAAGTTTTCACCATTTACGCCAGCACAAGATGAGTCTATAAAAGTCAGCTTTCCCACTTAGCACGTCTGAGTTTTGCACATAGTATTTGATGTGTGTTTATAGGGAAAAACAGACAAAAACATTGACTGATAATATGTGTTGATTCAGAATCTGCACTCTTACAACGGAGCTTAAGCCGCAAAAGGAGGAGAAAAGATTTCAGCTAAATAGTCGTATCATGTTGCTGTGGTAACCAGAGTTTGAAAAGTAAACAGGTTTCTGGGGAAAGCCTGTTCCTCTCTGCATGATGCTTTCTCCTTCTTCCTGTCCCAGGGCTGCAGAGGAGCAGGAGGAGTTGGTGGCAATGACCATGGACCTTCGCCTGGGACCTGGGAGGCTGCCAGACGGCAGCAGGTGTCAGGCAGGACTCGAGGCTGGGTGAGAGGCTCAGGGTGCTAAAGCTGGAGCCCAGCCCTGGGTGCCTGTGCCAGGGGCCCCGCTCCCTCCCCATGTGCTGCAGCTCCCACTCGCTCCTTCCCACTCTTCCCTGCAGCTGGAGTGGGCTGCGAACCGCATCCTGTTTACTCGTCCTGAGTAACACTGGGAAATGAAGATTTGGGTCAGATTATTTGTCACTGGGTGCTGGGAAGTCTGTGTGATGTAAGCTGCTCAGAATTGCAGTAAGGGGTGAGGTGTTTCCATGTAGGGAGAGCATTCCAGCTCCCAGGCTAAGGGCGTCTCTAAGAGATGCTTGGGTTGTCACCTGAGCTTGCTTTCAGGGAAGGCAACAGGTCGAGCAGAACACACGGATTTCCAAGCTCTGCCTCATTTCAGGGACTCTCTTTCTCTCTGTCTCCTGCCAGACTGAACTTCCACTTGGCATTTCTGGTTGTCACTTTTCCTGGTGTCTCAGTGAACTGAACCTTCCCGCAGGGACTGAGGGTGCTGAGCTCCCGGGGGGTGAGCAGCCCGCGGCTGGGGTTTGAGTGCTGAACGCTGGCAGGAGCAGACCGGGAGGGAAAGGCTGGTGGTGGCAGCAGGAGATCCTGGGAAACACCAAGAGCAGTCAGAAAATAAGGAAACAGGTTGTCCTAGGAAAGTTGAAGCTCAGTACTTCAGACAAAAACTGTGAGCAGGCTTGGAATGCTGGTCTGCTCGAGAACACCGCTCACGTGCAAAAGGTTTGTAAAGCAGAAATAAGAAAGATGAATGTGCATAGGTGTCTGCATGATTTAATCTGAATTATCATATTGCTTATGTGAGTCAAAGTAAAAGATGCTTGTGTTTAGGAACTCTTTGAAGTATTTATTGTGCTGTTTCCTAAAGAATTATACTGTTAATTCAGAGAGCTCAGCTGGATTTACTGTTGTCTGGCTGACTTGGCGAGACTGTGGGGTTTGCCAGATTTCTGTTTCTGCAGGCAGATGTGCTACGTGTGAACAGATCAGTTTGCTCACATCAACTTGCTCTGACATGTGCTGGGCCCACTAGAACCAGCGGGTGCACACCCTGGTACAGCGAACAGTTGCTAAGGATTATTTTCATGTTTTAACTGGCCATGCTGCAGAGCTCTGCTGTAGCAGTCAGAAGGACGTGCGTGCCTTCATCCATTTTTATTGAGAGCTGCTTCTAAAATATGATGAAGCTGATAAAAATGTGTCACGGCACACCAGCTTCACGGTTTTCCCCTGGGAATTGAAACAATGCTCCGGGACCCAGCTAACCCCGTCGTGTCTTGGCCGTTGTGTAAAGCTCATATCCAACAGCCCCTTGCTTCATTAGATGCTTCTCCACTTCTCTAATGGCCTCTTCCATTTAGAAGAAGCCACGTCCCCTCATCTCAGCATCCCTCCGATCCCTTCTGCCCTCACTCATTGTGGTGCGGAGGGAACAGGACCCAGTTCTTTTCTCACAGGCTTGGTGGAGGAGCCGCCTCTTGGTGCTGAGACTCCAGTGATTCTCTGCCTTCGCCTTTTCCTCCCTTCCCTTTCCCAGCAAGGATGAGCCCTCATGGTGTTGGAGCCAGCCCCCCAAGCTTGCCATGGGCACTAGTGTCCTCCTGGGCCGGTGTCCATCTGCCGGCACAGGGCCTGATGACAGGACGTCATTATGAAACAATCACCGGTACTGGAAATCAAACCTGTTTTTTGTTTGTAGGTGAAACCTCATCAACACCTGATTTTAAGAACAAACCAACCTCCCAAAACTTGTGCTTTTCCAGCCTCCCTTGCGCTGACTTCACTGTGTAGTTTAATTACCAAAATATGCTGCACAGCAGCACTATGATTCCCTCTCTCCAGAATGCTCCTTTCCTAGCATCCTGCGATTCTCTACGACCTCAGAGGGTAAAGCACTTAAATTGCCCTTGAAGACAAAAAGAGAAAGTCTTGTTTGAGGTGAAGTCAGTATCTATCCAATTTTCAGCTGCCGTCACATCGAAATGAGAAATCTGAGGCAGAGCCAGGCACAAATAGCTGATAACAGACTTTCAGGTGCACCTCTTCACTTATCACTTCTAGGGTCACCTCTGTTTCTAAAGACTTGTTTTCCTTAAAAAAAGATTGCTTAGGACATTTAACAGTGTGGTGTTGTGATAACAAAACCCTGTGAGGCTTTAGTTTTATGCCTGGGCTCCTGCAGAGAGGCAGTCTCCTAATGCCGGTATTCCTGAATTTGTTTCTGAAATGATTTCGTGGAAGGGACCAGCCAGAGCTGGGAAGGCAGAGTTCCCTGCCTCTCGCTGCTCCATGGGCTGGGTCTTGGGTGTTGCAGGGTGGTGGTGACTGTGACACAAGGGCAGGCAGGTCCTTGCTTGTCCCCAGGTCTGGGACATGGGTCTCTTCCCTCCTTGGCCAGTTCTCCTCACCCGTAGCCTGCTGGGATGGGATCTGACCCTCCAAGGGCTTGAGGCAGAGCCCAGCCCAGTGCAGAAGAGAGTTATGAACTGACTGAGGCACAATTTGTTTTGGCACATGCGGAGAGATGCACACAGACTGGTGCACAGACTTGTTTAGCAAACAATAACCTGTTTTGTGCATGAATAAATAATTAACCTTCTTTAAAAGAAGAAAAAAAAACCCTTTTGCTGTCTACAAATGTCCTCTTCCCTGTCTGTTGGGCACAGCAGTGTCCCCGAGCCTCCTGTGAGCGTGTCCTGGGGCTCAGGAGGTGGCCCCTCTCTGATGGTCTCCTCTGCCAGCGCTCATCACCAAGTGGACACGGCGCCCAGGGGAGATCCCCTCCACATGCACACGCCAGGTTTCCAGCCAAGTTGGAGGCTGTGGGCTCCACTGCCTGACCGCTTCCATGGCTGCTGCCGGGGGAGCAGACCCCCCCCCCACCTTCGCTTGGTTGGCTGCTGGCTCCATTCTCACACTCGAGCACAATAGTTTTCTGTGCTGCATTTTCTCATGTCTGCTCTAGCCCAGATTTCTGTGGAACAAGCAAAGCCTCTCTCCCATCTGCTCATGAGATCATTCCTCCGAGTGAACAATCCAGCTCTGAGGAAGCTTTTGTGGACATCCAGCTTCCAAGCCTCTGGTTGTACTCCATCATTTCTGCCTCTGCACTTAATTAGGCTCTCAAAACGCTGCGGATATACAAGATGTGTCAAGGTGCTGCAGTTTTGCTTGGCTGAGCGAGGCGTTCTCCTCCACTCCCCAAGCGCATGGCCCAGGAAACACGCGGCTTTCTTGTCCAGGGACCGATTTCTTTCTCAGTTCAGCCCAACGCCCAAAAGGCTCAGACTTCCTCTGATTTGTGTCACCATTGCCTCAGTCTTCTGCTGCTCTACCTAGTCAGGCTTCTGCCTCCCCAAGGGTTTATATTTTGAATTGTTTTTTTTGATGCTGAGGATGCTGCGGGTTGAAGGTAATGGGTTTCTCCCCATTTCCCTGCGCTCACACTGAGGAGTGAGCTCTGAAAGAGAAGACAGAAGCCCTGGGAGTTCAGCAGGAAGAAGCTGGGGAAATCAGCTCCTCACGCAGGGAAGCTATCACAGCCACCAAACCCTGTGTGCTGGAATGACAGGAGCTAAATTCAGGCAGAGACAGTCAAACACATGCCTCTCTGTGCAAGGGAATAATCCTAGGTGTTTGTGGAAGCCCCAAGCACTGGATAGCCACAGTGTCTTGTACATTAACCCAGAAAATATTCTTCTGCTGCCTCTCCAGAGCTGTCCCTACTCTGTCTTGCTGATGGGACAAAAGGAGATAGTGGAGACTAATCCCAGTGATAGCTCATCATCACTGGACCAGCCCCACGGCCATCGATGGGAAGGCAGATGTTGGGTCCTGGGAGCAGTTGGTGTCTTCAGGAGCTCCTGCCCATGCTGTCTGCACTCCATCCTCGGCTGTCCTTGGTTCTTTTCCACTTCAAAAGCATATCTTCAGTGCCAGAGAATAACTCAAGATCCCAACCTCATCAGGGATAAATAGGACCAGAGAAAAGGGAGGAATTAAGGTTATATGTGACTTAAAGAGAGCCAAAAATGGCATCCTTGGACAAGGAAAGGAGAACTCTCAAGTATTTTTGTGCCATTGTTACTTCCTATGTCAGTTTCAAAACACATTTGGCTCTGCACAGACCTCCCCTGTTACCAGCACACTTGCTTTCAGCCTGTAGCTTGGCTCCAGCTCCTGACCTGGAGAAAACACCTCACTGCTTGCAGGGACCTGCTTCAGGGAACTTAACTTATTTCTTCTTCTGCAGAGTTCAAGATCCTCCTGCCCTTGGCATTGAGTTTCCTCATTCCTACAATATTCTTATTGCCAGCCAGACACGCCCTTGTTTTGCAACGTGGAAGTCAGTTGTCCCTTCCTAGATGCAAGAGAACCTGAAGGTGAGGATGCACCACCACAGCAAAGCCCCCAGCTCATCCTGCCCGGCGAGGTTTGGGTGTCCGCGTGGCACTGGCCGGGAGCACTCCCAAGTGGGGTGGCTCGCTGGGTACCAGCTTGATGTGGCCATGCCCTGACGTCGTGCGTGGCACCATTTGCCAGCGATGGCAGAGGAGCTGTATCAACAGCCAATGTCCCTGCAGTCTCTGACCTGGCCCCTCCCTCAGTGCTGGTCAGCAGAAGCCTCTGTGGGATTGATGGTGGGTCCCGAATAGTGACCAGACCCGAGGCAGAGCTTCTTCATTCCACCATCCCCGAGTTTCCAGGGCCAAATACGAGGCAGAGGAAAGGATCCTCCATATGCGCCTTGCCAAACACTCGCAGATGCGAGCCCAGATGGCAGCTCCCACTCTGCAGTACCTTCTCCCTGTTCTTTTCACGGTGTCGGGAGCCTTCTTTGGTATCAGATGCTGAGTATGTGTTTGCTGTTTATGTGCAGAGACTGGAGCTCCTATTTCAGAGCAGGGATGGGAATGGAAGAGCAATCACTCGCGCTGATTGCTAATTTGAATACTTTTTTTTTTTTAGCTCCAGTGTCGGCAGATCTACCTTTCAATATGAAACAAGGACACGGCACATCAGCTTGCCGGCATCTTGACACCTTGTTTTGGACTAGCAAGGCCAGTTTCAGCTCAGGCCAGCCTGGGATCCAGCCTGTCCCATCCCGGTGGCAGGCGGTGAGTCTAGAGCTGTGGGCAGCTCTGCCTGCGCTGCCGGCAGGGATGTGGCAAAGCCTCCCAGTCATGGCTGGAGCTGATCTCCTGCCCAACACTGCACGTCTGGGTGGCCAGGGCACGCCAAGACTCACAGCAATTATCTGGCTAATTCCTGGCGTGTTGCAAACACGCCGTGTAGGCTGCTTCGCATGGTGCTTGCCAGAGCAGTGCTAGTGATCCCTTGCCAAGGGCGATCCAGGCCATGGCCGGGCTGTGCCCATGCCGGGCCAGCCCTTCCCGCCAGGCAGGGACGTGCCGGAGCGCTGGAGCGCGGACACCCTGTGCCGGCTGGCGTCAGCCGGGGACATCTGTGACCCCCTGGGAAGGGAATACCTGTCAGCTTGCCAGGGCCCTCAGATGTCTCTTTCTTACCGAGAAGATTTTGGGATAAAAGGTTCAGTCTAATTTATTCCATCAGTGTAACAGTTAAGCATTCAATTACAATATTGGAAACAGCTTTGTGAAAGCACAGCACAGGAGAGGCCAGGAGGACTCACCGAGCTCTGCGAGGCCGTGTCCTCATCCCTGCCCCGCCAGGCTGCCCCTGCCCTGGAGCTCAGCCCTCACCATGGCTCGAAAGCTTTGGGGATCTGCTGGCATACCCTTTGACGTGGGTTTTCCACCCAAAACTCAGAAGTGGTTCCTGACGCCATTTCCAACAGAGAGAAACCTCCCTCCTGCCTCTCCCTCCCTGGAAGACAGCTTCACAAGTTAGCCACTTCATGGTCCAAGTTCTTGCAGAACTGCAGACGTTCCCCATCCTTCCCTTCTCATCCTGGTGCTCCAATAACCTGGAGAACAGGGGAAAAAAAAAATGATGTTTTTGAGACAGGTGAATCACTGAGCAGATTCAGCAAAGGTGAGGAACATAAAGCTGCTACAGGGGACCTGCGCTCAGGCAGCTCGGGAGAGAAGCTGGGGCTGGATGGCTGAGCACAAGAAGAGGCAGGTGGGAGAGCCTGGGGCTGGAGGGCTGGGGCCCGTGACCTGCGCAAGGGTGGCCAGTGCTCCCACTACCAGAAGATCCTGGCATGGTTTGGGCATCCCAGCTCCAGACCAGTGGCCTGCATGGAGATCAGGACACTGGGATGTGGCTGTGCCTGCTGGACTCCAGCCTGTGGATTATAGGCACTGAGTTTCAGGAGCACCAAGTCCATCCAATTTAAATAAACAAATCCTGAAAAAAGAGGTTTGTAATTGAAATGCTGAGAGATTCTTATCGATAGCATCAGAGGGTGCAGTGTTGTAATAAGAAGTCCCTCTCAGATGCTAGGAGTTATTGAGGTTGCTCCATACCTATGACAGTTTAATCAGATCTTGAAAATCAGGGGCATTATATTTTGCACCTGCTCATGGAAAAAAAATGAATGATGCGACTCCCCGTCATGGATCTTTTATGCACCAGGCAGGCTACCGAGAGTACATAATTCAGAGCGAAAATGGAATTACACCATGAATGAAGACTAAGCCCAGAGTGTGGTTGAATGTCACACCGGGTGGAAGAGGAGCATCTCTTCTTTCCTCTTATCCAGCCTCGACAAATGAGATGCAGGTGAAATTTATGATGGTTCTTCTTCCAGGGAAGAAAGGGGGCTGGGAGTACCAGATACACCAGAAGATTTTTAAGATGATATTTTGGAGATAAGTTGCCCTGGTTGGGATGACCAGGACACAGGGACAGATACACTTGTTTTTCTGTTCCTTTTATAATCTGGGTGTATAAGAACATTTTTGCTTAGTTTGTGCATTTACCTATCCTATTGTCAGTACTTAAAATGCATGAAAAACACACAGCTGGAAGGTTTAAATACAAATCTGCTCACTTATAAGTGGCCTTAACATCTGTGAAAGGTTCCGAGTCCTTAGACGAGCAGCAAAATAATGGATTTACTTTTGATTTCTAAAACACCACCCAGAGGTGAGGAGTGAATTCAGCAGAAATCAGAACGGATTTGCTTTCATTTTCCTGCGGAAGAGCAAAAGCAGAGATGTCAAAGAGAGTTCATCATTTAAGCACACTCATTATCTGTCCCACCTCGGATGTGGAAGACTTCGCCAGGCAGCCGCTACCCGCAAACAAGCCCTTGGAGCCTGGTGCAGGTATTGGCATCCCAACGGTTCCCCCTCCATGATCTACCCACCACAGGGATGTTTAACGTGTGGAAGCACAACACACGCAGTCCTCACCAAAAGGCAATAAACATTTCTGCACCATTTCCACAATGAGCCATCAGAAGCTGATGTTTTCGGTGATTAATCAGTGAACCGAGCAGCTCATAAGGTTGCTCTGAGGGGTCACCACAAAGTGTGCTCCCTGAGCCCCACGCGCTGGTCCATGCTCCTTTTCCAGAGCGGTACCCACAAAGCCATCGCTCCTCGATTCAGGCAGGTCCATCTCTGCTGTACCCATCCCTGACCCCCACAGCAGAGCAGCTCTTGCCCCCTGCAAAGCCCAAGTGGTGACTCCTTGTTGAGCCAGTCCCTAGTCCTGGAAACGAGCTTACAAAATGCTGCATAAATACCCCTGAACAACGAGTGGATCTGAGGTAGCCACAATCTGGTCATGGAAAGGATAAAATATTCATGGCAGATTATTTGTTCAGCTCTGCCAATAGAAATGGTCATGTCAAAACAGGCACAGAACTTCTGCGGCTTTCCTGGTGTTTAATATTCCACTACAGTTCTCTTTCCTGCTTGGTCTGCCTTGGGTGTGAGGAGATCAGACAAAGTCAGAGATGCCTGAGAGGAAGAGACCTTTTCAGCAGCTGCCATTCCTTGTCTCTTGACCCAGGAGGGTCTCCAGGCCAGTGACGAGGCCACCTGAGAGGGCTCCCTGAGCAAGCTTATGGTCACCTTGTCTGCTGGTGGAGTCTCATAGCCATGGGTCATCTTTATCTGCAGGAACAGAAAGGATTTTTGAGGAGCCCGTCACATCTGAGAGTGCTTTGGAGACTGTCCTGAGGAGCAGCATGATCTCAGGAGTGGCTGCAAAGGGGAGGAGACCAAGGCTGATGCCACGCAGTAATAACAAAATAAGAAGCTGTCTTAATTCTCCTGCACCAAGGGTCCTGCAAGAAGATTATGAGCTGCTGTTGACCCAGAGGGAACAAAAGCTTTTTCCTGTTGGTGTTTGTGTAGCTGCTCTGATCTAGGCTGAATCTCTAATTCGTGGCTTGCTCACATGCTCCCCGACCCTGGTCAGCCTCCTGACAACCGAGGACAGCCATAGACCCCCAAGCCTGCCCGCAGCCCTCCACAGCTTGCACTATCACCTTTGTCTTTCATCGGCACTGCCTGCTTGCCATGTGGTGTGGCATTTTGGGGGATGCTGCAGGAGCAGGGGCCAGCTCAACAGCTGAAAAAGTGGACTGTGATGTCCTGACGCTCAGCGTGAGCCCTGGAGGGAGCAGGACGGTGGGACAGGAATCTTTTCCCACACTCAGAGGCTGTGTTCCCTTTTTCTTTTCTGAAGCCCTTCAGTATTTCTTTCTAAGTTGGAGCCAGTTGTCATCCTTCCATCCATCCCACATTGACTTTTTAGTCCTCTGAAAGCCTTTTCATTCCTTTTCTGCCTTCCTGAAATAGCACATGCTTCTGCTGGCATTTTCCCCGGCTGCCACGTGGGAAGAAAGCTTGCCCTCTTCAGAGATTTCACACCTCCAGGAGGAGGGTGTGCTTCCCATCAGAGAGCAGCCGCTGCTGGCAGAAATCTCCTCCTCTGCAGAAGTCCGCAAGCCCAGAAGGATTCTCATGGCAAATCTTTTCCCTTGCTGGAGAGATGTGATAACTCTTGGACAGGGTCTCTTCTAAAGAACTTGTCACAGGGGAGAACTCCACTTTGAAGTTTTAATCCCACTCTTCCCTCTGAATGAGCTCCCCAGGACAGAGAGCTTTCCGTTCTCCACGAAACTGAAATGCTTAAAAAGGAAAGCCTTAAATATTAATGGAGATTCTTGCACTATTTTTGAGGAAGATCTGTGAAAGTGCTCTGGGAAACCACCACAGACGTGCGGTTCCCATGCAGCTGAGAGCAGGCGTCCAAACATCTGCAACACACCCGTAACCATGGGCTCCTACATCCCTGCTGAGTTAGGGCTATTTCTACAGAAAGGTTTGGTGTGGGGGCTCGAGTTGGCCTTCTTGGCACGTTCTGAGTTTTTTTCATGATTACAGGCAATCTGCGTTCTGGTAGCTGTGCACAGCAGAGCTTGCTCGCTCTGCGGTGCTAGAGCTCAGGTGGATGTTGGGATGTCGGGATGTCCCGACGGAGCGGAAGCTGGGGAGGAGCTGGCACTGAGCCAGCCGAAGCCTTCGCGCTGGTCTTGGCACAAGTGCCAGTGGGAGTCCCATCAGATCCAGCTTTTCCTTGTCTCCATTTTAACAACATCCAGCAGAGCCAAGAGCCTTGTTTTGTTATTGAAACGAACCTGTTTGTCCCAGACAGGAAGGCCCACCCAGGAGGGAGCCCTCCCTGCTTCAGAGAGACACATTGAGCTGTGGGCTCCTGCGGCATCTTCAGGATGAGAGAGCTGACCCCTCTCGCCGACAGCCGGCCTCTGCGTGCCTGCAGGTACCACACTGGGCTTCAGTCAAGAAGTGTTGATCCTGAAAAAACCCCCAAAGCAAATGAAGAATCCCTCCTGCTTTATCTGTGTCCACAAGCGAGAATCGGCAAGGAGAGGACGGGGATCCACCAGCACTGGTGCTCTGCAGAGGTGCTGGACAATGCCGCGGTCAAAGCGTGGGAGCAGGGCGTCCACCTCCGATGCCTGCAGTGACCCCTTCCCTTCACGCATTAGTCTGGCCATGTTCGCTGAGCAGACCCATTCATCTTGTCTGCGAATGTTACTTTAAGTCCAGGTGGTTCAGCGTAAGAGACAGTTTAGAAATTATGTAGCTTTCTGACTGATGAGCTCCTTTACTGTTGCCATCATTCCCCTAATAATTATGCCCATGCACAGCTCTGCGTTTGATTGTGCTGGAAGATGGATTCACGTTTCCTGCAGGCATGCTGGATAAAATGACTTCCGTTTCAAAGCTCTGTTTGCAAAGTTCCCTTTGTTCCTGCTGTGAAATTCCTGTGTCGAGCAGAGCCCATTCTGCTCTGAGACGCTTTTGAACACCATCTGGGTGGGTTCCCTGGGTTGCCTTCAGATTGTTCTCAGGATGCAGTCGGTGCTTGTCATTCAGGCTGATGCACAGGCCATCAAAATAACACCGAGAATAATGTTTTGGTTTAATCTGTCAAGGAAAGAAAGAAGAAACTCGGTTTGAGAGCTGGGCTTTGGGCACTCAGTCTGTCTTTTACCTTTTCAAATGCTTACTCCTTGGACACAAGTCTGGTTGCCAGAATCAGATCTGGCTCTGATGAGGTCAGTGGACTGACAGTGGATGGCAAATAAGAGGAGAACCGGGAGTCCTTTCCCCCTCCTTTTTGCTTCTTTGAAAGTCTTCTTTTCCAGTGTTTTTCATGCACTCAGCACAAACCTCCTGCCCAGCAAGGCTCCCCAGCTTTCCTGCACAAGCCGATTGCTCGTTTCCTTTGCTGGAAGGAAAGTCAGAGCTGCCGATGGTGGCCCAGAAGAGGCAGAGAGGCCTCGAGCATCTGCCTGACAGAGATCTGCATTCAGCTGCCTGTGCCCGCTGCGCTGCTGGGCGCGAGCCCAGTGTCTGCTGCCCGGAGCCAGCGGCACTGCCCAGGAGGCTCCGGAGCTCTTCAGAGCTGGGCAACGCACTTGCTGCTGCCCAACGTGGTGCACGGAGCTGCCAGACTGGGAACGGGACATTTGACTTCCAGGCTGGTTTTGGGGCACTGTATGATGCTGAGCCCTCCTGCCTGCATGGTGCTGGGTCCTCCTCCCTGCATGGTGCTGAGTCCTCCTGCAGCCCTTCATCCAGGGGGGTTGGTGACGAAGGCTCCTGCCGCTGCAGAAGAACAAGGCATTTTATCTGATTCACCCCATTTTGCTGCCTGGGCTTGTAGCAATGAGGGGAAACACGGAGAGGGAATTTAAACATGTTTGTGTTGGCTCAGAACTACGTTTTAAAGAAAGCATTTGAGATGAGCCTTTGGATGGATTTAGGTAGCAGAAGGGTCAGTGGTGGGCTCTTGCGCGTCATCATGACTCCAAGGACAGCAGGTCACTGGGTGGCCCATTGGGGTGCGGCCGCCAATGGCTCTTTACCCATTGCAGCAGCGAGTGTGGCACAAGGCGGATCAGGAGCTGCCCGTCCTGTGCCGCTTCACTGGGGTCTGGATACGGTCGGTGTTGCCAGGCTGATAGACAGAGGTGTGAATGTAGCAGGGGGCATCCAGCACCACTGGGCTGATCCGGTTCCTGGCAGCCAGGCCCCCTCCTTGGGCACCATGCTGCCTGCCGTGGGGCTCAGGCGATGGGGTCCCTGGGAGTGTTGCTCATCGCAGAGAAGCAGCTGTGCTTTCCCAGGTACCAAAGCATCATCCCCTTGAAGGCACAAAACAGTCAATTTGTTTCAGCCTTTTTCTTTTTCTGAAATTTTGTCACCCTGAAATGACTGTGGGGAAGGCTCAGAAACCTGCCTTTAGAAGCTGCATAAACTTTGCACAATGAGCGACTGCATCCTCCTGTTTGTATCAATGCTAAGACAGGGCTGAAATACAGGTGGAAGTGAAATAATGGCCTTTCTGTGCCTTGTTTCCCGTGTGCCCAGGCTCTGAGTGCAAATGCTGAGCTCAGTAACGATGGCGATTAGACAGGGCGGCTACGTTGCAATTGTGAGTGTGACAAAAGGAAAACAAAGCTTTTGGCTTACTTGGTGTGCAGGGGTAAAGGAACTATTGAGCATTTCAGGAAAAATACTGACTTACACGTCTTTTTTTGACCTGACTGGCATGCAGCAGTAAATAGGAGCACAGACCTTGCCAGGCTATATTGGACCAAGGTTTGTCTAGTCCCATGTCCCGTGTTTGGCAGGGATGTGAACTGAAAGAATTCCCCATGAATGCACTCAAAAACAACAAGCTCTGTTCTGCTCCCTCGCATTTAGCAGCTGACACATGGAACATCCACATTCCTTTATAAGTTACTGCCCTTTTGGTGGTGGCTGTTTGTGCTTGCATCCACCTCGGCTCCTCCTGCTCCTGCCTGACCTGTGCAGCGCTCCCGACCCGACGGGTACCTTGGGGCAGGGAGTTCCACTGGTTAGCAAAGGTACAGAAAAATGATTCCTCCCACTTGACACTTTATGGTTGCTAAATAAAACAAAAGTTGGATATTTGTGTGATAGTCAGAAAGCATCCTGTGTATGGTGAGTAGTGCTTTGAACCCCATCTATTATTGTTACTGGAGGGTGGTACAGGCTTCTCTATTCATTTCTGTTCACTAATCTCTTTATGAAGTCTTATTGCAAAAAACTACCCCCCCAGACACTCTATTTTATAAATTTCCTTATGGGCTTCTATTTTATTTTGTTCATGTTGAGGGTGAAATGCTCGGGGCATGCCACCATCCCTGCACCTGCAGTGCCCAGCACCACTGGCCAGAGCAGAGCCGAGCTCAGCTCCTGGCCAGGACTGCGAGAGCTGACACCAGCGTCGATGAGAAATCCCAGCGCTTCCCGAGCTGTTGGCAGCTCTGGTGGCTGCAGACAGCTGCCCAGCAGCGTGGACCAGACTGCGTGTGCTCCAGGACAGCCCTGCAGCCTGTGGAATTTCTGGGTGAATTGGGAAAATTGAGACAACAGGGACATTATTATGCCTGCTCATATAGTCCTCACCAATTAGCATTGTAAAGTGTTTGGTGAGACGGGGCTCCAGAACCCTGGCTTAGAATTAATTTCTGCAGTGGAGCTTTGAGTCCAAGTTAATCACTGTTGGATTTGGGATTACCATGCTTGTAGGAAAGGCTGCTAAAACCCCCACTTTTGTCATGATCCAGCAGCTCATAGGGCTTAACTCCTGGCTGAAGGGAAATGTGCATGTCAGAGAGTTTTGCCATCCCCACAGGGCACTAGAACTGCTTCACTGGTAGAGGAGAAGGACAAGAAGGAGGGCCCTCACACACTGTTTCATTTTTTAAATGATTAAATTGAAGTTGCACTTAAATTCAAATCAGCCATTCAAATTAACAATTCTAATGCTTCTGATCTATTGATCTGTTGGCTAAGACCATTTGGAACAGACTGTAATTAAACCACAAAAGCCTGGACACCAGAAACGATGAGGGAACAGCACAATAGCCTGGAGAGAGTCATACAGTTTGGCCTTAACCCATTAAGGCCCCTTTTTTCCTCTGAAAAAACATGCATTATCTGGGCATTGATGGGGGGGCAATGTCGGGACATGCCCTCCCAGCCCAGTATGGCTGAGATGTTTTCCCAGTGATGCCTCACAGCCCAATGGAAGTGGGACAGGACAACGGAGGTGGGACAAGACAATGGAGGTGGGACAGGACAATGGAGGTGGGACAGGACAGTGGAGGTGGACACTCTCCTGCAGGATTTCAGCTAAAAGCTGTTGCCCCATTTGCAGAGACTGGTGGGACCAGCGTGGGTGCGGGCATCTCCCAGCAAGATGGAAGGCCAGGATGGGGAAACCCAGTCCCCGGTGGTATTTTTACCCAGAAATCTCAGTTGAGGCTGTGGTGAGCGGTGGGTGTGAGCACATATTTGGTGGCTCTCGGTCCATTTCCACTGTCACAGACTTGTGTCCTCTTGGTCCCTAAAGCTGCCCCTGGTCACTGGGGCCACACTTTTATTCTGACTGGGAGAAGCAAGGTGCAGCAGCCTCCAGCCGCCTGCTCCCAGGAGCTCCTCAACGTCTCCCGCATCATCCCTTCTCCCGTCTGCCCAAAGCTTTTGAGCAGCTGCCAGCAGAGAGGACGAACTCCTGGAAGGTGAGGCCGGGAGGGCTGTGCGGGCTGCCACAACCTCCTCCCCTGCTGCCAGGTGTTCTAACAGCTCCGTTGACCGGGCTCTTGTAAACACCAGCCTTCATTTCTGCACACACACTTCTATCAAAATGGAAACCTAACTACTGAATAATTGTTGGGGAAAAAGGTTTATTCCTCCATTCTCTTTTGATTTTAATTACGAAAGGTTAGCATTTTTCATACAATTTAAAGAGAAATGAGACAGGAAAAGGTCAAAACACAAGGGGCCTTGAACATCTCTAATCCCATAATGGAGAGCAATACAAGGCTCTAATATTTGAACAATCAACATGGACTTTTGTTATGAAGACCAACATGTGATGGAAGAAGGTAAGAGGCTTTTCGATCTATTAGAAAACTGGTGTGCTGGGAATGGAGGGAAATGATGATGGGAAAATTAAAATTCAGCTCCAGCAGAAGGTTGCAGTGTTCAACTTGCAGCTCAGTGCATCGATCTGTTCCAGCATTTGACTTTCAACCATGACAAAACTGTGGGCAAATTAATTGTTCTCCAGGATATTAGGCATCAGAGTCTATTAATCCTCTCTGGAGTCGGATGCTCCATGAATACTAATGCAAAGCGAGAGCTGCAGTCGTGTCTTTCCTGGTCTGGCTCAATGCTGTTGCTGCTGCCGCTTCCATGGGGGGCAGGGGAGGGAGGGAAGCCCTGAGTGCCAGTCAGCCATTTGCTGCTTTTATTCAGATTTAAGGCTGATTACAATTGGAAAGAATAGCGTAATATGGCAAATCCTCCTCCCGAGCCGGGGAGGGTCTGGAAATCAGAAAGCGAGAGGCAATGTTATGTGTTTTCCACAAGGAAAAAGTGAAAGGCATAAGTTATTTATGCAAATTTGAGATCTGTATTCAGACACGTTTTAAGGAAGATCTCAGGAAATCATTTCTTAATTACACATATATGTTGCACTTACTTCGCCTGCATCCAGGCTTTTTTTCTCCCAGACTAAAACATGTGGAATAAGTCACTGGTTTCTCGTTATTGTTTTACAAACATATGAAATTTCTCTGCTCTTCATTTCCCTTTCAAAGAGCCCTCCCCCTCCTCTCCCCAAACCTCACAATGCTCTTTGGGGGAAGGAGCCCTGCTCCGGGAGCCTTGGCAGATTAATACTTAGCGCTAATCTGCATATTTCTATAAAGAAAATGGAGGCTGCAGGAAAGGGATATTGAAGATGTTTTACCTTCACTAATGCTGCACATTTAAGTAATCCTCTGGAATTCCAGCACAGCTCTAATCGTCCAAACCCAAGTCAGGACCATATTCCGTATAATTAATCCACAGAGCATAATGTTGCCTGGTGAAAGTGAATACTCTTCCAAATATTTGTCCAGCTAGTGTATCAGAGCTCAACCAACATGTGTTATTCCAACTTCTCGTTCTGCTTCAGAGTCAGGTTGCACTAAAGCAGCAGAGTAAAAACGGCAATACTGGGGTTTTAAACAAGCAGCTCTCTGCTGGTGACCTCGTGTTGGATTCTCGCCTGATGCATGGAAGTTCCCTGTGGATCAAGACGAGAATATATTATATTTACTATGCTGTATCCTTTTGTTTCCCCTTTCCCCTTGCAGTTGCACACAACACTGTGTTTACAGCCTCTGGGGTTGCTGCAATGATGGCACTTGCAGAGAAACAACAGGACTGAAGAACTGGGGTGATGAAGGACCCCCAAGCCCACAGTTTGTTTGTTCCGTGGGGTAACCAACAATGTTCGATCACTGCAGAGAGCTTGCCCTGTGCTCAAACCCGCAGGAATCAAAGAGCTACTCAAATTCTCCAAGCCACACCATTTCAGGAAGCCCATGTGTGAGGAGAACATGTGGAAGTGCTGAGCTCTTCCCCCAGTGAACCAGGACTGCCCAGGGAGAGCTCTTCTGAGGCTCCCATTTTCACCAAGATGGAAATACTGCAATGCAAAGAGGGCAAAGCTGTTAGTCTGCACTCTAACTGAGAAGATATTTATGTCTGTGCAAACACAGCACGCGCCTTCCGCATGATTTGGAGCTAAATGCAGTGTTACTTAATTAATGCATATGTAGCATACAAGGCTATTACACCTATTAGAGCTCTTGGACAATTAAAATTCCAGTGGTCCTCTCTAGCGATGGGTGTCCATGACAAAGGGATGAATATCTTCTCTGTCCATAAACAACTGGCAACGGCCAAGGAAAAAAACCCAACAACTGACATCCAGAAAACAGGCTTCAGGTTTGCATCAGTTTATGGAAGTAAATGGGAGAGTCTCAGTAGCCAGCGTGGGTCAGAGCATGAGGGGCTTGCCCCAGGGAGCTGATGGAAGCAGGTTACATCCTCCAGTCTCTTTATGCTTCCTCTGATTCCCTCCGGGCTCTGCAGTGTCCGGAGGGAGCTGTAGCATGACTGAGAGGATGGTGGCTGGAGCAGTGGCAGGCCAATTAATGGCAGGCTTTAAATCATCAGCAGTCCTGTAAATCCCAGCTGGGTTTGCTGGGGGAGAGCAGGGAACTGTGGCTCTCCCACCTCCAAATAACCAGTTCTCTACACCCCTGGACCACTGCCTTTCAAATTCAGATCAAGCACCACCTCCATTAGTCACATCCAGGCTGCTGTTACGGGATGTGGACTCTGGTGTAATTATACCGATCAGCTTTCAAGGGACAGCTTTCAAGGTCTTTGCCCCTGTATCACCTACATCTCTGTGCTTCCTGGATTTGACTGGCATCGGAGCAGGAAATCCCATGAGAAAACAAGAATCAGTGAAACTTTGTGAGAAAACTTGTTCTTGAGAAGTTTCCAGCTTTCATCAGAGGCTGAAGCTTACCAGAACCCCAGCACTGCTCTGTGTGATGCCTTCTGCTCACACATCACAGCCATTGCCACCAGTGACCCTGGGGACACGCTGGCTCTGGGCTGTGCTGCTGGGATAAAGCTGCTGCCTCCCTGTTCGATGTGTTCAGGGTGTGGATGCAACAAGTGGCTGGTGCCTGATTATGTGATACCTCCTGGGTGCTGACCTGCAACACACACTCGGTCTGTCAGCTCAGTTCTCCTGGGCCTGTGCAGAGAGAACTCCTTTATTGCCTTTAAGACGATGAAGAGGAGGTGTTAGTGCTTGGCATCCATGCAAGAAACTGCCCGGGTGATGGGCTGCCTCTGCCCTGCAGGTTTCCAGCACCACAGAGGAGGCACTAAGGGGCAGGCAGGTCTGGATCAGCCCCAGGGGTCAGGGCAGGATGCATGGTGTGAGGGGCTGGGGTGAAACAGGAGCAGTTCTTGAGGGACAGGCAAGGCAGGATCAAGGGGACAGGCACCATGCAGTGACGTGGATGCGACACTGGTTTGGGTGTCCAGCCGTGGGAACGGTGCATCCTCCTCCTCCCATGGGCTCAGCAAGTTTACAGTGACAGACACAGGAGTGCAGGAGAGCGGGGACAGGTCTGTCCATCCGTGCTGCCCTCTTGGCTCACCTCCACTTGGCGCCAGGTCTTGCCCATGCTGCCTCAGGTGGGCTGGAGTTGCAGAAGGTGAAATGCACTTAGAATTTCTCAGGGAAGCAACTGCTGTTTTGGTGCCTTCTGTGGTGGCTGAACTGGTATTTCTGTGCTCTTGGCATGTTGTGTGCATAGAAGAGGAAGCGGCCTTTGTTGCCCGTCCCCAGATGCAGCTCAGCTCTGTGCACAGCCAGGACAGACCGAGACACGAGTGTCCTCGTTTCTGCGCACAGAGACTGATGCTCGGAGGTAAAACCCAGCTGCAGGGGAACAACGAGGTCCCCATGGTGCTTCTGGGGCTTGTCCTGGAAGTGACTGAGAGTGAGGACCGTGGTCAGTGCCAGCCAGCACGGCCACGGGGCTCCTGGAGCCCCAGCTTTCCCCACCACGGAGCTGAGGCGAGTCTGTGGGGCTGGTGTGGGGTGGGATGCTCCCGCGGGCAGACTGGGGCGGCTGGGGAGGCTTGGCATGCAAGCCGCCCCCCGCCCTGCTCCGCATTACCCAGGTCCTGCCTCCCATTTCAGAAAAGCTGACTTCAAATAAAAGAGCTCTTTGAAAAATCATGAGGCATTTTATTCATGATTAGGTTTTGTCCAAAGTCTTTTGACAAGAAAATAGGTGATCCAGCTCAGAGAGCTTTTCTTTTCTAGTACATAAGAAACCCATTACACATCTTTTTTAAAAAACAAAAACTTTCTTATTCTCTTTGAGCGAGTGTGGCCAGCTGTCAAAGGAGCAAACTCAGCCTCCAAATGGCTTTAATACAAAACAGACCCCGCAGCCTGCCTTGTGCATTGTTTAACCATTGCTTCAGTTTCCCCTCTCCTCCTTTGCTGCATCAGGTACTTGCCATGTAGAGTCATAAGTTTTTAATGTTTAAAATATAACACATTTTTTCAGTTAAAGTAATTGTCCCCTAGCCCCCCCACCTCTTCCCCTCTGGTTTTATCTCCTTGCTCTTACAAGTGGTTTCAGTGTGATGGCCTCAGAAAGGAGGTTCTGGGCAGCTCAGCATTGAGGTCTCCTCTGGACAGAGCTGCTCTTCACCTCACATGCACCTTCTCCATCATATTCCTCTTCCCTTCTAAATCCCCTTTTAAATACGCTGTCAGAACTTGTGACTTGTAGGAGTAGGATCAGATGGCAGTGTCCAAGGTTGGATGGGTGGCAAGCACAGCAAGTCTCCAGTGTTGCTACCCTGCAGGACGAGCTTCATTTGAGACAGGCCTGAGCTAACGAGGACCTCCATGGCTCTCCCAGGGTGCAGCCTCAGTGGCCAGGGGATTCTAGGTGAGTTGCTTCGGGAGACTGAATCTGCAGTACCCTCGAAATAATGTCGCGTTTCTGTTTGTATCATGTTTTGTTTTGCTTTCACTGGTCATGCCAACTGTTTGGCTATGAACCACACAGCTTTAATGACAGCACACCCTATACCCCAAGCTGTCATCATTTGCTGCCCTGTTGCTGTATGACCTGGACACAACTCCTCCTTCTGGTGATGCAAAAGCCTCTCCGACCACACATGTCCCCAGTGGGAGCCCTGATGACAGCCTGCCTGGCTGCTGCCAGCTCCTCCTGCTCCGTGGCACTGAACGTCACGATGACAAATAGTGGATGGTGACCAGCGCTGAGAAAGAGAATTCCCAAATGCAGGGAAAAAAAAATCTGTTCCCTGAAGTGGAAACCTGAGAGCGAAGTTTCCGTGAGTGTTGTGTGCAAGTAATTTCCTAATGCTCATTACAGAGATGGGGCCTCACTGTGACTGGCACCAAGTGTTGGGTGCGAGGAAGCCCCTTCCCCAGACGTGTGTGATCTGCACCAAAGTATGTCAAGCACAGGGAGGGAGAGAGCAGAGCTCCCGTCACGGAATCACAGGATCACAGAATAGTGGGAATTTAAAAGGACCTCTGGAGATCATCTTGTCCAGCAGGTCACCCAGAGCAGGGGGCCCAGGATCACATCAAGGACCCTTTGGAATCTCTTCAGAGAAGGAGACTCCTCAACCTCTCTGGGCAGCCTGGGCCAGGCTCCAACACCCTCACACCAAACAAGTTTCTCCTTCCGCTCAGATGGAACCTCCTGGGTTCCAGTTTGTGCCCATCGTCCCTTGTCCTGCCTTCCACCATGAGATGGCCATGGCAAATTTCCTGATCACGTTTGTGTCCTGTTAGCAGTGCAGTGGGACAGGAGGAGCAGGAGATGACTGTGGTCAGTGCTGGCCCTCCCAGAGGGTCTGGTGCTATCAGAGTCACTGATGGCTGCAATAAAATAATCAATCTCCCTCTGAAAAGCAGTCAAGGTTTCACACTTGCTCTTCCTTGTAGAAAGTTTCTGCAAAACCTCGGTCTTCCCACAGGCAGTGGGGAGATGGGTGGGTTGAACCACTGGCAACTTTGGCTCCAAGATCTTTAAATTCAGGTGATCTCATCCCTCCTGCTCCCAGGGGTGTTGGGCACAATGTGATCCATTCTGTCGACATGCTCCTTCTCCCCGGCTCCTGCACCATGAGCAGTTTACATCACGTGCTGCCTTGTACCACAACCTGAGCAGTGCCTGGTGCAGGGAGATTGATCCCTCATCAATGCCAGAGGCATTCTCCTAATAGAAATGAATAAAAATCAAATACTGACAGTGAAAATACAGCTGGGACTGGAGAGCTATTGACTGCGGGCTCCACAGGAGCTATTTCTCTGGTATGCTGTCTCTGCTTTTCTTCATACGTTCCACTGGTGGGGAAGGCAACAGGCACATGTACTGTCTTTACTGCATCACCTCACCTCTGCACAGCACAGGTCTGCACAGGCTGCTTTCTTAATTGCTTTACAGAGTCCACGCTGCTCTCTCTGTAGAAAAAGATACTGTTGGTTTCTTTGAAAAAAGAGCTGAATCCCTGGAGCAGACACACAGAGAGAAAAGATTTAATTACAGAGAACGTAACTCTTTCTGAAGTTCACCGAACTTCTGTGTGTGAAAGAAAAACTCTGAAGGCAAAAGCGTGCTCAGAAGGAAATCCTCCGTGTCCCACAACTGCAGATAAAGGGACTTGCCGAGCTGCATGAGCAGCCTGGCTGTTTGACCGCTGCTCCCATGTGGGTGGGTTTGGGTGCCTACCTTGGCAAGAGGCAAGAAGCTCATTTGTCCATCACTTAGGAGAACATGTGGCTTTTGTCTTGGGTGCCTGAGTCTGAAATTACTGATGAACAATCCCTCTTTATCCACGAGAAGGGGTAACTGAAGAGCCAGACATGGTATTTCCCCAGCAAACTCACGTGTTCATGAGTTACTCCTGAGCTGAAGAGGAGCAGAAGCCCAAGATGTGGATGAGCAATTTGCCATCGCTACCTGTTGGTTATCTGTGGTACAACCAGGGGTGCTCAACACCTGGCTAAGATTGTGGGGATGCTAGTGCTCATGTCTAATAAATCTTGGAATAGTGGCTAAAACTGTGTAAGGCCAGTGGCTGTGTGATGGGAGTGTGCAAGGTGAGTAAGATACCCCACCTGGACAATGGTAGACTGGACATCAGTCCTGGGCAGAATAGTGGACGAATTGATGTGGGGGCATCTTGATGAAGAATTGAAGAAACGGGACATAATTTACTCCAATCAAGAGCATTTACTGAAGATAGATGCATCCTTTGAAATAGATGTGTTTCAGTATGAGTAAATACAAAATCATACGTATCATACAGACTAAGAATGGTGGTTTTGTTGTCGGAGCAGGAGATGGTATCACATTCCCTAATGCTGTTGCAAAGCATCTGAGGGTTGCAATGGACACAGGCCACGGGCATGCTTCCCTGACCTTGCGATAAAGAGCTAATTCATTCAGTGGATGTATAGAAGGGGCCAGTAAGTAGGAGTGGTGAAACTATTTTATGGCACAGTAAACTTGTACGGTGCTGGTGAGACAGACACTAGAACATTTGCCTATGGCTCTGGTGTCAACATTTTTAAAGGGAGGTTGAGGGTGTCAAAGAAAGCCACAAAATTGTTTATGAGATGAAGAAAATGAGTTACAGAACAAGAGATTAAAGAGCTCAAATTAGATCAAAAAGAAGAGTGAATGCCTTCATCAAATCCTGAAGTACCTTCTCAGGGAGAAAGTACCAGGGGCTGAGGGCCTCAAGTCTAGTAGAAAAGGCAGAGTAGGAGCCAAAGGCTACAGGCAGAAGCAAGACATTTAACATAGAAATAAGGTTCAGACTGCTGGGAGGGAGAGTAATGACTGGCTGGAAAAAACTACCCATGAAAGTTGTGTATTTTCCATCTCCTCACACGTCCAAGACAGGCAACGTGGCCTTCAGGGAGTGAGGTGCGAGCTATACGAGTTGTTTGGTTAGGGATGGGGGGGCAGAGCCGCAATGAAAGGACCAGCGCTGGAGAAGCCATGGTGAGTGACGCGATGGCTTCTTCTGGCCCTTAAACCTGGAGCCACTGTCTGCGGGCAGTGCCGACCTGGGGATGGGCTGGATGCGCAGAGACCGGGAGGGTGCTGGCGGGTGTCGCTGCCCTTAATATTCCCATTGATGTCACTTCACAAAGCATTTCATAATTTCCTGAAGAAACAAAAGCGTAATCCATCTGCATGAATTTAAAGCGGCAGCTTCAAAGCTTCGGAGGAGCAGAGGAGCTCGCCCAGCGAGGCAGCCGGCTCCGCGATCGAGTCCTGCTGCTCGCGCAGCCTCCAGGGAACGCACTCAAAACCAGCAAGGATGTTCAGAAATGGAAAAGAACAGGATCAGGAGGAAAACAACAACAACAAGAAAGCTTGGAAATATTAGTGCTTTCCGACAGGTTTGAAAACAAACACAACAAAGAAAAAGAAAAAAAAAAAGAAAGAAGGATCTTCTTAAAATGAAGCACTTAAAAGTGCTCCTTTGGGGCTGATGAAAATATCTGTGACTTCTACTACTTTGAGAAAAGCTGCAATTCAGTGACAAAATAATGCATTTTAATTTCCCTGGCACAAGCAAGCAAGCCAAATCCCCGGTTCCTCCTGTTTTCTTCCTCTGCTCTGTCCTTGTCAGGTCCTGCCCTGGAGCAAGGGATACAACAAAGCATCTACTCAGGCTGAGGAGAGCACAGGAGCTTTTGGGAGGTGGAAGCACAGTAATCAGAGGGGTGAGGAAGCAGCAGCATCAGACCAGTTCCCGTTACGGCGAGGACACCGGGCTGTGGTCATAAGTTTGCTGGAGTACCTCTCTGGAGAAGTCTTTGGGCACAGCTCCAGCTCCTTCAGTGGACAAATAAATACCGGATATAATGAACTGCAAATTAATAGGTGTTTTAGAAATGTAAGGCAAGAGTAAGTACCCAATTAAGGTGTCAGAGAAGATGCTTTTAGCAAGATGTTCATGACTTGGGTGCGTTTCCCCCATCAACAATAATGAGCAGCTATGCCGGGTCCACCTCTGTGTGCTGGTACCCCGGCGGGTCAAGCCAGTTGAAAGCAGCCCTTGCATCCTCCCTGGGGGACACTGGCCAGCTCAACCCAGGAGCCCCACAGACCCAGAGACATGGCTGCCAGACACAGAAGCTGTCCCTGGAGCCACAGGAGAGCACACAGTGGGGATGGGTGGCTGCACCGTTTGGTTACACTGAGACAGAATCCGGCCTCTGCCTTCTGCATGAGCTGGGAGAGCTCGGGCTTCGTCGGGGGTTTACCACACAGCAGAGATCCCCCAGCAAGCACCAGTGCAAGACTCAGCGGCACACGGAGAGGAAATGCTAACATCTCCAGCTTGGTCCTGGAGCTGGGACCTGCACAGGGAGTCGCCCTGTCCTCTCTCCTGCAGTCACACAAGACTCCCTTTGCTTCCAAGGCTCATGCTTCTGGCCTTGCCTGCAGAAGCTCCACAGAGAGCCCTGTGGAATTAGCGATGCTATGCCTTGATTTAATTTTCGGTCTACTTTGACTCTAACAAAGCAGCAAATTGCTTCCTGTAGTTGTTTTACTTTTATTTATAGGGTAATTTGCATCATGAAGACAAGTTGGCCTATCAATAACAGTAGACCAATTAAGGTCACCTGTCCCCTCCTCTCTTTCTGAGGATCTCATCTCTCACTCGCATGTCTTCATCCTGATCAAGTATTGTGATTGATTGGCTTGTGGGAGACCTGCCCCCAGCTCTCCATCTCCGGCTGAGCCAACTCTCACGCATGCTCCCAAAGCTTGGGTCCAGCTGCTGCTGTGCTCGTGCCATGTGGTGGTTTTCAGAAGAAAGGGATCATTCGTAGCCCTTGCAGTGGAAGTTTTTGTGCAAAGAAGAAGGGAGCATCATTCCCTGAGAAAAGAACAAGAGTAGAAGTGAACTAACAGCTAACGTATTAATATTTCATCTGAAATGTACTCGGGCTAAATTCATTACTGAGTACAGGTTGCTCTACATTGAATGAATGAAACCTGACTTAGGTAAACTCCCCACATTTTCTCCCCAGCCCCTTTCATGCCAGAGCAGCTAGGGTTGTCTGGGAGCCACCAGCCAGAGAAGCAGCGCTGGTGATGTGGCCGGTGGAGCTGGGCAGCACAGAGCAGTCAGCGGGAGAGGGTTGGGCTGGGCCTGGAGCCTTGCTGACGCTCCTCTCATTTTTTGGGGCAGCCTAAAAATGCAGCTGGCATTTGGAGGTCAGAATACCTCTTCAGCAGCTGCCAAACTGCTGGATAAATGCTCCCTGCTTCTGGAGGTGGAGTGGAAGGGGACAGGCAGGGGGTGCCCCAGTCTGCGTGGCTGCTCTGCGCATTGGTGCGGAGCAGCGGGGTCTTCTTCTGGCTGAAGGAAGCGGAGCAGTGTGCTTCTCCATGAGCCCGGGCTGTCTGGGGAAGTCATCTCCCGCCCAGACGTCACCTCAGGCAGGATTGGGCACCTGGCTGCGCTTTCCAATGGTTCTGATGCACAGAGCTGTGATTCTCATCTTTCCTTAGACAGCGTGTACTTACACTTTCATTTATTCCACCTCAATAAACATCTGAAGATATCCGTAGGAAACTCGTACTTTAAAGTAAAAACATTTCCCAAATACCTCTTGGGGAAGCTTTCCCTTTTCTCCAAGTAAGAATTTGATCCTGTAAATGTGAGAAATGGGAACAATGCTCACAGTCCTCCTTGGGCAGTGCTCTGAGATCGACAGATCAAACTCCCAGTGTGAGATCTGAATTTCTGAACCAGCATGCAATAAATCTTGACATTCTCAGCAGTGCAAACAGACAGCACGAAGCAAAGCAAGCCAGCTGCTGCTGCCTCAGAGACACCTGAAACGTGCCCACCAACAACTCTAAGGCGGCTCCATCCACTAGCAAATCCCAGGCTCCTGCTCCCACTTGTTATCGGGGGATGCCTGACACTGACACCTTCTGCGGTTCTGCTCGTTGCTCTCCAATAACAGGCTCTGCGTTAAAGCCCAACAGCTGATGGCTGTTTGATAAACTGGAAGCCATCCAAGGAAATCTTTGTATATCCCTTAGCAAAGTGCAGGAAGAGGACCTGGAGTGATCCCAGAGGACGCAGCCTTTGCTATGCCAGCCAACACAACCAGGTCCCGTTATCCTTTGTTCCATGTGGTATGTTTATCAGTCTCAGCGAGTCATTAATGGTGAGGCTGTTGCTGTGTTATGGAGGACATTTGGGAACTGACTGGAAACTGTTTGTTGAAGAGCTCCTGCTGAAGCCCTATCCCAAAAGTCCAAGGAAATGCAGAGAAAACTCTCAATTTCCAAAGCCTTTCTCACCTTTGGTGCCTGAGGCTCTTGTTGGACTCAGATCCCCAACAAGCTTTCCCCCTGTCCTCCCCAGTTGACCTCTCATGCCTTTTTTTATACCACTATGACAGTGTCATGACTTTCCCAGCACCAGATATACCTGTTTGATGGCTTTTGACACCATTTATCTATCTGGAGTTGCCTGCAGTTGGCAGTGGGCAGTGGGTGGGTGTCCAGCTCTTCCAGGTAATTCTGAGGCATGGTGGGGTTGGTAGCCCAAGTACACGGGGTTGCTCCATCTCTGCACTGTCACAGAGTGGGAGTGCAAGAGGTTCTTGTTCAGAGGATACAATCCCCCAGCGTGGAGTAGTTGGTAGCAAATGCAAGCGAGCAGTTAAGGGGCATTATTTTCACTTTTTGTGCAGAGTCTAATGTCATCCTGGTGCCCAAGACCCTCTGCGAGGAGCGCATGAGCTGTGCCTCATCCCAGGAGCCTGTACCTGGCAGCTACACCAGCCCTTCACTGCGAGTTTGGAGACAGTCATCCTAACTCCCGGAACAATGCAGGCTGCCCTTCTGGAGTTATTTGTTTGCACATATTCGCAGGGAAACAGTTTTAAATATGATAATAATGAACATCCAATCAGTTACCATAGTGTTGGGGGATATAGCCATGGCAGTCAATCTGCAATTGCGAATCTGCATATTTATGCAGTTTCATTAATTATGTATTATGCAGCATTAATCCCAATAATATGTGTACGCTTGTTCAGTAGAACAGAGAGAAAAGACCAGCCTAGCAGAAGAATTAATCAGAGAGCCATTCACAGATCCCACATCGCTTTAGGTTGCAATTACAAGTATTTTTACTTAAAAGGTTTTGCATTAAAGAAAAATTAATTTTGCAAGATTTTGAGGTCCCCGTGTAGCCACAAAAATTTAAGCGGAGCTCTGAAAAATGGCTCCTCCATGTCTTCTGGTAGCAGTCACAGCTGAGCATAGGAGGGGCTTTTGAGAGGGATTCCTGTCAAACAGTCTGTTAATTATCTGGCTGTGTGTGAGGAGAAACTGCATTTCCTGGGGCAGGGACGGGGGATTTTCCTGCGGTGGTGGTTGTGCAGCGTTTGGAGAGTGGTGATTGTCCACTGCTGGGTGCTCCAGGGCTGTAAATAATCAGTGTGGTGACTTCAGAGTCAACACACAGGCAAGTTCACTAATTGTCCCATACCACTTGGTGTTGAGAAGGCAACGTGGAGTCGAGGGCTGCTGCCACGTCTCTCAGGAAGCCCACCCCGGGCAGAGCCAGCTCTCTGCTGTCTCCGGGTGCATAAGAGGATTTGGTCTTGTTGCTTTTGTGAGCAGGAAAAATAAAACATCAGGAAGCATGCAGGAAGGGAAAGAAAAAGGGGCAAAGGCCCAAGGCCAGGCTTGTTTCTGAGGCGGGATGGGGAGCACACCGCGCAGGGCACCGCAGCTCTCATGCAGGGGGGTCGGAGTTGTCACTGTTTCTACCAGTTCTCTTTACCCTGAATTTGGCAAAATTGAACCTGTTCTCCACGGGAAAATGTAGAAACTGGCCCAAAATGAAAATTTGGGCACAGGGCTGGCTCTGCAGCACGCGGCCACGCACACTGCCACGCGCTGCCGGCACATACGACGCTAAAAAGACCGAATGATATTTACCCTGGTCATAGAGACTGGTGTATAATGCGTAGGCAGCGTGTACGACTGATGTAATAAAAAAATACAGTCAGGACACTGAGATAGGAAAAAATGCAGAAAGGTAATTCCTCACCCTGTCGTAATTTGTGACATTGGCTTCGATTTGTTTTCATTAGTGGTTTGCTAATGCATTTATTAGCCATTACATACATGCAGCAAAATGATGAGGTTTCCATATCTATATATGCAAATAAAATATATCTGGCACGTATATTGATGGACCGGGTAAATACCGGGCTCGTTCTCATTATCCCCAGGAGGTTTTTCTGGATTATTTTTTTGGAACGTAATAGAAAGACCACCCACTTTTTCTAGTGTATTTTATTTCCTATATGTGGATAGCTTGTAGATTGCGAGAACACAGGACCCTTTAAAATAGGCAGAAATATACTGAGAGCTTCAGGCTCTGACAAACTCTTTAGAAAATAGGGTGATTTGGGTCCAGCTGTGTAAATGTTTTCAGTTTCGCTGCTGAGGCCCTGAGTTTGATTTGGTGCCAAGACAAGCCTTGCTCGAGTTGTTTTTGGCAAAGCCTCCTGGCTGAGGAATGTCAGCATCACTTTCAAAATATGATGGTTTGTAATTTGGACCACAGAATGAAAACCAAGCTTCTGGTACATTTTGCCATCATCTAATTACCAGGTCCCCAATTACAGTCAAGGAGCAGTCTCCTTAGCCTGGCGCACGGGAAGGTTGTTCCCGTTGTAAGAGACTTCTCCATATACATTTCTCTTAACGAATTCCTGAAGTGCTGACAGGCTTCTGAACGAGCTGGGGCTGGTTTGTGCGGGTGTGGATTTGGATGGGGATGCGGGTGTGGATGCGGATGTGGGCATGGGTACGGGTGTGGTTGCAGGTCTGGGTGTGGTTGCGGGTGTGGATTTGGATGGGGTTGAGGGTGTGGATGCGGATGCAGGTGTGGGTCTGGGTGTGGATGTGGATGCAGATGCGGGCGTGGGTGTGGATGTGGGTGTGGACGCAGATGCGGGTGTGGGTGCAGGTGCCTCACTCGCAGGCCCTTCCTGGGCAGCGTATGGTGTGGCAGCTGCCACACTCCCATCACTGCTGCTCCCTCTGCACCCACCCCAAAACCACACTGCATCAGCCGCAGGGTTTAGAGGTTGCGGCCATGTCATATCCCAGGAGTAGCTTCCTCTCACCATCCTTCACTAGCCCCGTGCCTTCCCGCAGCCCGCCCAGCTTCCAGGACACAGGGATGCCTGAGGGGTCGGGAAGCTGTGTGGATGCTGCTAGTCCCAGGCTTCACCGTCTTCTCACCAGATCTGAACTAAACTTCGGATTTCCATGAGCCACAGGAGCCAGAGCCGAATATGTTGGTTCCCAGAGAAGCCTCAGAAGATGCAGGTGATCTAGAATCTTGAGCACAGAGACTTCCCACAAAGGCCTCCTGCATCTACAGCGAGTGGGGAGTTAGTTGATGGATATGCTGATTTCATTATTCATGTACATAATTAAAATCTAGGCGTTGGGAAGCTTTTTAGGTAATGATAGTTGAGAGGAAGAGTTTACCTGACTTTTGTAATATAGTTGTAATATTATTTAACCCTTAAAAAAGAATGCTCTGCCTGTCCTTCCCGAAGAGCGGCAGCGATGCTCAGGGTCTGCTCTGCAGGCAGGGTACAGGTTGGGGGTCATCTTTTTGGGGTGGGCCGTGGGAGGAAAAAAACTTTGTTACCCCATTGCACACATTGTACCTATTATCAAACATTGGTTGACATGTTGAATGACACCCAGGGTGCTGCTCCTGCACCTCTGCACACTGATGACAGAAAACTTCCTATTTTCAGTTCAAATAAGTGAATGGTCAGCTGGTACCTGTCTGTTCCCACATCACTACTGGCCTTTAATTTTGTAAAAGAAGCTAAAAAAGACTAGAGACATACATGGGGCTGAGCTCCAGTGACCGCCGGCTCCCTCCTCTCCTCTCCCTCTGACCAGGTGAGTCATGGGCAGCTCACTTCAGCCAAGAGTTTTTATAGTTGTCTTTAATTTCGTGTACCTCTGTGTTTAAGGTCAATGAGAGCAGAATCTGCTCAATGCCTTTGAAAATCAGGCTGATAGTACCTCAGAGGTCAGCCACAGTAAAATGAAAGTGCCCAGAAATATAAGCCATTTTTGGTTATCTGGCCCATAACCTCTCCATGGTTCTGCGTCCTTCTCCACAGACCAGAGTGAATAATATTAACCTCTCTTGCTAGAGGGCAGAATGGCTCAATCACTGCTCACAGAGCACTTTGGAGATGAAGCAGTGGTGCTGAGAATTCTTTTTATTACTAAGAAATGTGCTCAGCGCAGTCACTGGTACCTGCAGCTCCCACCTCCTACGGGTGCTGCTGCCCTTGCTCCCCTCGCCCCGCAAGGGGCAGCTCAGGAGCAGCCGCAGCCACCCCAACCCTGCCTGCCTCCGCTGCCTCCACGCAAGGGCTCCCGGCCTTTATTCTCAGCAAAGCTTTCTGGTGCATTGCTCCCAAGTTCATTCAAATGTGCTCTGGGCTCAGCTTTTCTGTGCCCTCCCAGCTGTTGCACCCATCTCCGCCTGCTTCCCTGGAGACATCCTCCAGCAGAGCTCTTGCAGGTGCCTTACCTGCCACGTCCTCTTTTTTCCCAAGGGATGACCTGGGACATCTGACCCTGCAGCGGTCTGAGCTGCAGCCACAGTGCTCCGTGCAGTACAGGGATGCTGGAAAAAATTGCTGCCTGATAGATAATGTACCCACAAATGAGAGCTACCCTTTGTGTGCCCTGAGTAATCACCAAAGACAAATTTGGGCACATCATCATTAGCAATGCCTCCTGCTAATGCAGCTTAAGTGCTAATTCTTGTAGCTATTCCATTGTAACAGCAAGAGGTTTATCTTTAATTGGGTTTCATGCTCTAAATGCTTTGATGACAAAGGTTTGAACAGGTGAGGTATGCCTTAAAAGAGCTGAATAAATATCTGTGTAGTGTTGAGTATAATTACCCACTGCCCCTTCCAGACATTGTGAACGAGAAACTGAGGAGTAGCTTGAGCCGACAGAGTGATGCCTCTGATCTGCAAAAGACGACAGAAAACAGTGTATGTGTCTGGATTTTGACTTTCACCTGTGGCAATATTGGCTCATTCTCAGCTTGATCTGGAGCTTCGGTTTAATCAAGAAATCTAAGGCTTTGATGAAGGAAAGGCTGGTGAGCGGGGTGGTGGCAGGGATCTGCCCGGGAGTCCCCGTGCTGGTGGGAATGCTGCCTGCATGGATGGAGCTCCTTAGACCTCTCGGTCGTCAAAAGTGTCAGTTATGTATTGCCCCTCGTTGCTAACACACTTGTAAAATGTTAATAGCAAGTAAATCACTTTTCTTTTTATACTTCTTAAAATAAGATTTCTTGCTATAAGATGGTGTCTCTGGCTGTCATTACTATCTCTCTCCTTTATTACAGTCTATATTAGATGGACTGTAGAGATCTCATACAGATTTTATGGGAGCTATTTTATTTATAAGAATTTTCCTAGTGTCAGATGGATCTGACACTTCTGGAGTCCCCTTTTCCATTCCCATGCAGAAAGACTGCAGAAATTTTAAAGCACCTGGCTACACATTGACCTGGACATGGGGCTCACGTCCTCATGGTCAGGCTTGGGGCTGAGCATCTCTCAGGGCCAGGAGCACATCAGCATGAAGCTGGACTTAGGCTCACTGTGGTCTGGTATCAGCAGACTGTGCTCTTAAGTCTACAGCTCTTAGGAGCTGCCTTTCCCCATATGGTTAAGTCCCAGCCATGCACCTGAGGAGGGACTGACCATGTTCCTGCCCTTCTGTTTTCCAGATAGCTCTAGTGCAGCTGCAGACCTTATTGTTGCTGGCTTCTGAGCTCTGAAATGGCAGCCCCCACAGATGAAACACTAAGAAGTTGATTTTACCCAGGGCAAAAGATCCTCTTGCATCAAAATCGTGTTAACTCAAACATCATGTTCAAGACAACCCGGCCTGAGACACACGAGGCGGTGCCACCGCAGAGCTGCCTGCGCCCCGAGGAGATGCTGCCACGGTTTCCCCTGCCTGGCAGCTTTAATTAAAGGGCTCCCTTGGGCTGCCTGCTGAGGGGGTGTTCTCGGTCTGGGCAGGGTAAATTTACAGAGGGAAGAGTTGACTGCAGTCCCTTGTGCTGGTATTTGCATATCACACGGAGGAAACCAAGACAAGCAAAGCAGAGACATATATCACCCAGGCCAGAAGGGTGCACTTTGTTCCTCTCCCAGGCAGGAGATTTTCATAAGTAAATACAGAAGAAAAGCCAAGAGCCTTGTGAAGCCTCGTTTGGGTTCTGCTTGTGCCAATCTGCCACAGTGGTATGGTGATGGTGAGCAGCTCAAAGCTCTTCTCAGGTCTGGCTTTTGACTCATCTTTCCCCACTCACCATGAGGCCCTGTAAAGTGGGGGTGGTGACGACTCGAATCCTCTGCTCCCGGTAGGCTGAGAGGTGGGGAAGGGACGTGTGTCCTCTGCGTCCTTGCGAAGGGGTTGGAGCTGAGTGCCGAAGGTGCCGCATCCATGGGGAGTGGCAGGAGATCCACCATTGCTCTCAGAGCAATCAGCGTTTCCATTGCTAGTGACAGTTAGCTGTTCTGCCTCTTCTTTGCTGGCACCTCTTCCCACAAACACTAGCTGGTTTCTGGCTACAGCATTTCAGAGCAAGTAAGGACACTAACTCATGAGATGTTACAATGAGATAGCAGACGAGAATGAAATGGGAGTGTTTGCAACCGATGCAGAATATTTAGGAGAATTCAGACCAACAGAGCCTTTAATTCAGGCTGGGATTTTCTCTGCTTGAGGTTATTGGATGTGCCTGAGTTCTCAGCAGAAAGCAGATCATTCATCCTCTAAAATCCCTTTCCCCTCCTCCCTCCTCCTTTCCTACCTCCCCAGCATAGGCGGGAAGCGATCGGAGATGTGTGTATTGTACCTGTGCTATTAATGTGCTTTGGCTACAGAATTACAGCCCGCGTTGGGAGCAGCCTGCCTGTAACAGGTGATGGTTTATGCAGCGGCAGAGCAATGCATCCCTGGAACGGCCCCCCTCCCCGGGGACCCGCGGCTGAACGCGCGCAGATCCATCAGGGCCATGAAAGTGCCCTTGCTCAGTAACCGAGAGGCAAATATGTGAGAAATAGGATTGCTTCTATAAATAGCAGTGGGCTCATGAGAACATTGTTTATCACTGTGGTGGGTGGTGTGAAGGCTGCCCTTCGCTTTCCAGCAATGGAGAAATAATGCTACCCTGCTCCCGGCCCATTTATAGCCAACGGAAAAGATAAATGCGTTTGGTGGGAATTTTGAATTCCATGAAGACTTATTCATTGTTTTAGTCCTCTCTTGCTTTCCTGGTGACAACTGCAAATCGCCCATCAATCATACCCCATAAGCTTCTTGACATCTTGCATCCAAATGCTTGCAAAAATGCCCACCACCCCAAAGCCTTTCCAGCTCAGCTCCTTCCAACTGAAAGCGCGTATCGCTGCTCCCAGGCTCCTCTTTCTGGGAAAAAATAGCTGTTCCTTGTGCTATTTCTGGGTGACTCTGTAGGCACCTCCCATGGATGCACTGTTATGTTTTCTGCTCAAGCACATTAACATCTCCGGAGAACTCGAGTTGTCAGCTAAAGCCCCAAACAGTTATGTGCATGCTGAATTTTAAGCACCAGAGTCAACAGCGTTAATCATGTGCTTAAAATGAAGCACTTTCGTAAGTCTGCAGGATCAAGGTCTTAAACTGTAAGATCCTTGGAGCAGGGTCTTTCATTGTGTGTGTAGAGATTAGCATTCAAATAAAAAACATTACTAAGAACTGCCCAAACAGTGACGATAATACCCTGGTCTTTGAGGAAACACAGTCAATGGGTATTAGAGCAGGAGGCAGCAGGGGCAGGAAGGATTGGACGCCTGTCAGGGGCTTCTCCGCACTCCTGTCCCCTTTACTGCTGCTCCTGGGGCTTTCCTGGCCTCTCTGCCTGGTGCAGAGGTTCCGAGATGCTTGCTGTATGGTGGGTGAATTAAGTTATCCTTTCCGGTAAGTGCATTTCTCAGTCACATTGTTCGCCAAAGGAGCTGTGAAATCCTAGCAGCATTTCCTCTTGTGCATAATGTCACATTTCCCAAGCTCTTCTCCCTCTTGCCTCCCTTCCATCAGTCTTGTGTGCAGAGCTGAGTATGCCCACGAGCGAAGGCACAAAATATGCATGATATGCTCCATCATGTAGGACCAAATCATTTGCTCCTTCTATAAATCTATAGCCAAATCACTTTGTTTCCACATAAGAATCTCTTGCTGTGTAAAACTAAAGGAGGAAATAATCGTGTGTCTGCTGAGATGTTTATCTCAATCATTTGCAGTCCTACCAGCTCCTTGGCTTTTAATGAGGGGAGGAAAAAACAACCCTCCCCGCCTGTAGCAAGAGTTTTGCAGAAGGAAATGCAAATGTGTTCCCCTCCCTTAGTTTGCCATGTTGCTGTAAACCAGCAAACTTAATAAATCCCGCACAATTGGGCACAAGTCTTGTTTCCTTAAAAGCAATGTTCTCTATAATTGTCTATGACACAACATGCTACATATTAGTTATTTTTCCCTTAGTAGATCATCAGAGCACAGTGAAGCATTGCAGCTGAGGTAATTGAATGTCTTCTTTAAAACAATATGCTGCAAAAAGTCTCCTGACAAGTTCCAGCGTCTTATTTTAAACAAATAATACCTCAGATTTGGGGGAAGGGGATGATCTCCAGAAGAGAGGGGGCATTTTGGACCATGGACAAATGGGGATTTGTGGACATGATGCTGGAGAGTGTTGGGGAACCTGCTCAGGCTGAAGTTTTCGAAAAATCTAGTGTAGAAGAGAAACAGTTTAACTCACACTAAAGCCACAGAGGGCACTTCGTTTTTAACTGGCTCAGCTACCAGGGCAGGAGCACTTGGGCTGAGGAGGGATTTTGAGGAGCCATGAGCAGCCCTGTGCCCCAGGGGCTGCAGGAATCACCGACCAGAGCTGGGAGATCAGGAATCCGGAGCCTTCCCCAAGCCCCTGGGCACCCGCCCCACACGTATTTATCCATTTGCATCATGTTGGTACAAATGTAGTTGTATATTCTTGAAAGGCTATATTCTCTTTGCAAGGTGTGACATTTTCTGGGAGGAACTTCAAAGGGCTTTGTGGAAGGTGTTAAATAAGCTCTTAAATAAAATTGAAACAGAGAGTGCTGAAGAAAAGCGAACACTGAAAAATGTATGTGTACATTTAATTAGTCTAGGAACGGTGATAATATGAACTGCTAAGACACATTTATTAAAACTAATGCAAGACAAAAATGTATCTTAAAATTTTGATGTGATAAAAAGACTGTTAAAACATTAAAAAGTTTCCCTGTAGGGTTTTTTTTTTTCTTTTAAGCATGTCACAAATCCTGTGAAAGTATAGTTCTTTCTCTTTTTCCCCCTTTTTCTTTCTTTCTTGTCCCATTTGCTTCAGCCCCTTGCACTCCTACTTTGCTACTGAGAAGAAAGGAAGAAGTAAAATATTTGACTGTTTGCCCTGGTTTCAAAATTTTGTTTCTGAGTTGGATATGAAAAATTAAAAACGTCATGAAAAAATGAAAATTTGACTGATATTTTTGCACCAACCAACAAAGAGAATCTCAGCACAAGGATCCAAATCCCAGTGCTGGGTGTTGGTGTCAACCGAGCTCCCTCCAGAGCCACCTCTGCAGCCAACCGAGAGCCTGTAGTGCCACGGATCGCTGCCGTCACCATCCATCCCTCGAGGAAATTCCAATGGAACGCCTGCGCTAGGGCAGCAACCGGGAACCGGCAACAAAATGCATCTTCTTGTGTTGCTAAATATGTAATCAGTCCCTCACATAGTCTCACTCCTCTTGTCCTTGAGCTTGTCATCGTCCACGAGCTGTGGCCACTCATTCTGAGCCCCCAAACTGGAAGCAAGCTCCATCTCCTGTGTTAGTCTGTGGACGTTATCCACTGTCCTGTTCCTGCTGCAGCCCTCTCCGGTCCGTGCTAGCCCCCGTCTCTGGAAAAACAGGGTCTGTTGGGACTTGTCTTGGGTGAAGGGCAAGGTGGGAGCAGTGAGTTCCTGCAGAGCCCTTTCCTGAGGGTCACTGCTGTCCCTAGAGCTGCTGGGCTCTGCTTGGGTCAGAGGTGGCCCCGGGCTCAGGGGGACAACTGGTCCTGCAGCAACCATCCCTCCCTGCTGAGGGACCAGGGCTTGAGGCCATCCTGGCCACAAAAGCTGGCAAGAATTTCACAGCTGGTGACCAGCATAGGTCCTGTGAGCTGTGCAGGGGTATGAGCAGGCACAGAGAGGTCCAGGAGCCCTGGTCAGACCCAGCCTGAGTGGACACGCAGCACATGGGGTGCTGTGCAGGTGAACACAGGGACCTTGCCTTGGCATGTATCTTTGAGCTGCACAAGTTCCTCTGGGTGCCTGACTTGCTTACCTCAACAATTATTTTTATTTACTGTTTGCTAATCCTGTTAACGGAATGGGAAAAGACTAATTCACTTTAACTCCAATGACTTGTTAATAATTGAGGTATTGACAAGAGCAGGCTGCCTGATGACCTTAAACAACCACCCAAATCCTGTGTCGAACTGTTTGACCTTTTAAGCCAGTTCAGATTCTTCCTGCAGAAGAAACCAGTGTCCGCTTTGATTTAGTGCAGGAAAATCCCCCTTAACCTTCAGGTGTCGGGGAGGATGTGTTTAATTTACAGTAAAGCCAAGTCATGATCACCAGGAGAATGAACAAGTCCTTCCGTGGTGGAAAGTTATTACCGGTCCCTCCACGGTGATGATCTCTCCAGCTCAACAAGCCAATACCTCTTTCATTATTGAAAAGGAGCCTTCAACAAAGGGCTGTGAAGCTACTGGGCTACAGGAAAGGCAGCCACAGGCTCAGCTTCTGCGAAACACCAGCATGGGGGTCTGAGCAGGGTGGCCTGTGGTCATTGTCTGCTCCAGGTTTGGAAGAACATTTCTCATACATGTTCTGGCCAGCAGCTGCTACTGTGAATTTGGCCCCGATGACTGATGGACGGATGATCCATAGTACATAATGCAGAGCATGCCACTGCTGCTCGAGTGTGCGCAAGTGCAAGAACAGCATCCATCTGCAAATCCCAGGATGTCCATCAGTCTCACTGGGACACAGGAGCAGCAGACTCAGCCCTTAAGCTGGGCAGTCCCCAGGGACCACATCTGTAGGTGCCCTGGATGCACGGTGCCTGTGCACACTCACGCTTGGCCCAAGACGTGCCTTGTCCCAAGACGTGCCTTGTCCCCAGGGTGCTCCCAGGCAGGAGCAGAGATCGTGTGAGCCCATCTCCTCCCATCACTGCCTCTCCTTCTTGCAGCTCCAGTGGGAGCTCAGAGCAGCCTGGCCAGTCCCTCAAGGCACTGAGGCACTTCTCCAAGCAAGGTGTCAGCATCCCATGGTTTTTGGTGCAAGCAAAGCTGTGTTTTTTGCCCAAAAAAGCTGGATGCTTTTGGGGAAGAACCTGCCAGACATGGGCAGCACCAGATCACAGCTTTCTGTGAGCAGCGGGGAACTGCTGCAAATAACTGAATGTCCTCTAAATTATCACTGAGATCAGAAGCGTGGTTCTTCAGGACAGATCCCAGAGCACCCAGGGGACAGGCTGGGCAGGGTGTGTACAAAACTCCCCTCGGTGGGTGCCTCGGTGCGAGGGGGAAAAGCATCTCTCAAGATGCATGGCTGTCACCAGGGGCAGGACCATCCATCCTGCCCTCTTCACCTGGTGCAGTGCTTCACACTGTGATGCTGAGTGCTACCAGGGGAGCCGGGCGTCCAGACAGAGACACTGCAGAGGAGACCCTGCTGTGGCCAGGACCCTCGCGATGTTTTCTCAGTCATGCCAATGGGGAAAGGCAGAAGGCATGAAGGCTGCTCAGCAATTATCAGTAGGAAAATTTGAGACTTCACCAGGCTGCTTAATTAAGCCCCCATGTGGCCTCTCGGAGATTCATCACACAGCACTGAAAATTGTTCCCACCATCCTTGCTCCCCTTGGAAGGGCAGGGAGCACCACAAGAGCTTTTGTTTAGGATTTTTGGACCTCGGTGTCTCAGCAGGAACCGGGAGCTGCAGAGATGCCCCAGTGTTCAGGACTGCTGTGCCGTATGGCCCGGTTGGTGGGGCGCAGAGCAGCCCAGAACAGCAGGAGGGATGTGAATTTATTCTGATAGGAACAGTTTCCTTAGCCCCTATAAAAACAACTCTCATCGCTCCTTTTTCCTGCCCCTGCCTCGGGATAATGTTGCGGAGCAGGCATGGTCTGCCGCTGGGTCTGGGGAAGCAAGGTGCAGAGCTGGGGCCTCTTCTGGGAGACCTGAGAGCCTTGGGGGCATGGGAGGAGGGAGAAACCCAAGGGCAGTTATTGCCCTGCACCCCCGGTGCAGCTCTCAGCTTCACCCCAGCCGGCCCCCCAACACCGGACACCGCCCGAGGGGTCCCCTGCTCCGGCCCCGGCTGTGGGGTGAGGGCAGCAGGGGAGGCTGGAGGAGATGCTTTGTAGAACTGAAAAAACTCCTCCACCACCGAGCCCGCTAGCTCATTTACATACTCCTAGTTTAATTCTCCTAGGGTATGCAAATATATGCAAACAGCAATCCAGAGAGAGTCAGAAATAGCACAGAACATTAAAATCACCCTACTTGAATATTGTTTTATGCAAACGATGTACGCACGCAGTGTGTAGCTGATTTAAATAGAAGCAATGTCAGCATGGCAGTTATTTACCCTTCCAATGATCTTAGCAATTTTTTTTATTAAACTTATATAAAATATATTGAACAGGCACCAAGAAAGTAGAGAGTATTTTAATGTTAGCCTTAACTAACACTAAGAAAAGGACAAACTTTTCCAGCTGCCTCTGTGCAAAGGGCAGTTAAGCATTATTTTTCATCATTTGCCATTTGCATGAATGATGCGTGATTTGTAAACCCGGGCGCTGCTGGTATTGATTATCTGAACGCCATTTCTGGCACCTCGGAGGGGGAGCAGACGCGATGCCGTGTGGGCGTGGCGCCGTCGTGGTGTGAGCCCACGGGTGTGCCTGAGGGTGACTCTTGGAGAGCAGGGACAGTCCTTGACCCACGTGGGGCTGACAGTGGTGGGATCCATCCCTCAAAGCTCCCATCTGCAGAAGCCAAGGACTGGGAGGGCTGTTACTGACTTGCCGCGGGAGGAGCGAAGTGAAAGATCCCCCGGGGATCGGGGAGGGCAGGCTGTGAGATTACAGCATCTCCCGAAAATGCGCTCGCTCGCGGGGGTTCGTGCACGCTGGGAGTGGTGCCAGTGGCTGCGCAGTAACGGGTGCAGGGCTGGCCCCTCCATGCTGGAGGGGCAGGGATTTGGGTTTGCACTCAGGGTGCTGAGCACCCGGCATGGGCTGGGGTTGACACTGCTCCAACAATCGCATAAGGGAGATGAGCCCCTTTTCCACTCTCATATTGCGGGGCTTTGGATTTATGTAACTCATGTATAACTGTGGTCTCCACACCGACTGGTCCAGCCCAAGAAGTGGTGTTCCAACCAGCTCTCCACTTGCACCAGGAAGTGATGCCTAAAGCCCCATTTTATGGCCTGGGAGCACTGCAAATTCCTTGTGTGCCCTGGACACATTGTGCTCTTGTCAGGACATGGCGTGTGCATCTGTGGGCAGGACACAGTGCCCAGGTGAGCCCCAGGGGTGGTCCCAGGGGTGTGATACTGGCGACACAGCTCCTGCCCTGGGGGTTGCCTTTTTCAGATGCTCTGGTTGGGCATCTCTCTCTAGAGCTGTGTCCGATGACTTTCCGTCCCTGTGAGGCCACCCCAGCCTTGGTGGGGAGCAGGGGGGGAGTGAGACAGCTCCCCAGTGCTCCCCTGCACATTAAACAGTGCTTACACGTGGACAAATGAGACATTTCCAGACACACACACAGCACCTGACCACAGAGTAAATGAACGTAAAAAGAGAAAGAAGACGGGGAGTGAATGAGAGGGAGGGAGAGCGGGAGCGCTGCGTGCTGCGCAGATGGCTCTATACATCATGCGACAGACACTATTTGTACTCTATCATGTGCATGTCATAGAGCTTATCTTCCCCAGCCCTGCCGAGGTGCAAGCCAAGCGGTAAGACTGAGCGGACTTTCCTCCTAATTAAACATCAAGGGCATGACAGAGGAGCCTGGCACAGAGCGTCAGTTGGGTGCTGGTGGAGGCACCCGGCCAGTGGTGCTGCTGACCCTGGTGGATGTGACCACCCCAGCAGGGATGTCTTGAGGGACATCCCTGGTCCAGGGATGGTGTTGGGCAGCGTTCTGCTGGACCTGAGCAAAGAGAGAGCCTGGGCATGGTAGGGGCTGGGGGGATGTCACCTACATCATCCTCGGAAGATGCCCATCCATCCTCTTCACCTCCAAACATCCCAAGGAAGCTTCTGCAGATGGTGACATCCCACTGAGGGCAGATGAGCAGGGTCTGACACAGCCCTGGCAGGCACAGCCTCCTGCCCAGCCCTCGCCCTTGCACAGCACCAGAGATGCCCACTGTACGCTGGCTGCAGCAGCCAGAGGCTCTTCCCGTGCTGACAAGCTGTGGCGGGGGCACTAAGTTAAATTCTAAGGCTTTCGCTCAACATTTGTGCAGTACAATAAACAGTCCTAAAGTCCCTTTCTCCAGTATGATTTCTGCCAGGTGCCTCCACACATGAAGCTGCACAGCCGAAGAGAGGAGTGGGCATAAAATGCATTTTGTTTGCTGCAATTTATTTTAAATATTATCCTGCCAATGCCAGACTATTTGAATGATGGTGGCAGATGAGGAAATTACTGTACAGTGGATTTTTTCAATCAAGCTCACAGTTGCATTTTATCACTGCTTCTGTTAAAGACATGTTAGAGGTTTCGTTCCTGCCTCTAAAGCCCTGTCTCCGTAGAGGCAGTTAAACATCTAATTTTTAAATACATGTAGAACAAAAAGGCTCTGAAGGCAGGGAGTGAAATATCGTGCATCTGTGCCAGTCTGAAGGGGAGCATGTTGCAGCAGGCAGCGCGGGGCTGGCAGTCACATTGCATTACCAGGGCGCGTCGAGTGCTCCCGGCAGCCCCAGGACGCGCCGAAGCCGCGCACGCAGCAGCCGGACACGGGGCTCTGCGGGCTCTGCTCGCTAAACCCACCTCACCGCACCCGGAGAAGTCATGTCCAGCGCTGAATTTCACTTGAGGGGATGCAGAGGCTGGGAGAGCCCACAGGAGAGACACGGGAAGGAGCTTTCCTCGCTGCTGTGAATGTCACTGTCTATATACAAGTGGCCTGTCCATTATGTCTGCAAGGCAGGAAATTACTGTCAGCTATGTCAGACAAGCACTGCTATGTCTTGCACAGTGCCTAACTTGCAGCTTACACATTGCCTTTTTTATCCAGACCCTTGGTATTTGGTGGCCTTTCTAGATGTGCATCCACTGCAACTGGGTGGCCGTGTGCATATTTAAATATCGGCATTGTAATCGTTATAATCCAAATATCAGGAGTATTCGAACATCGGCAGCACCCATTGCATGGCTGTACTGTCAAGTGTGTTAGAGCAGACCAGAACACAACAGTTTGGTTGGATGAAAAAGATATTTTCTTTGCCATCACCGGGTGCTGAGCAGCATCTTGGGGGAAAAGTGTGTGGTTGGTACTGAAAAAACCTGAGCGTGTAAGAGCATTTTTCTGGTGGAATTGCTCTGGCAGGGGGTCCTGCCCATGTCTGCGCCCACTTCAGCCTCAGGGTCCCTTGCTGGTTCCCTGCCCAGAAACAATTTTCTCCTCACCAGTCTGTGGCTGGATGAGGACAGCTCCTGGAAAGCTGGTGTGCCGGCCAAGGACTGCCTGTGCTCCCAAGCCTGGCTGCATCCCTGGGTTGCTCTTCTGGCTGGGAAGATGCAGCGTTGGCAGCCTGTGTCACGCTCCCAGTGTCTTATTGTAAATGCTTTTGGGGGTGGAAGCTTCACTGCTTGTTTCCGGTACTTCTCCCATCACATTCCAGATTACCGGCTTCCTTATTAGCAAGGTGGGGAACATCTCATGTACAAAGAGCTGCTGCCAGGCCCCTGCAGCCCGCTGTTGCGAGCAGAGCCACAGTACATGGTGGTCACCTAGCCTTGCTGTGTGCCAGCAGCACAGGGATGGCAAACCATAGTGGGATGTGGGCTGGCTCAGAGCAGAGCTTGATGGCATACTGGGAAGCCTGTGTGTCCCTGGGGGCTGCATCACCCCATGGGTGGATGCGAGGGGTCAGCCCAGCTCTGCCCACTGCCCCCCCGCAGCACAACCCCTTGCAGAGTTTCTGGCATGGCCTCAACCCCTCTGCAGGGCTGGTTTCACAGCAGGTTGTAGCCTCAGCTTCCCCGGGATGCTGAGGGGCCTGTCCAGTTCTGCTGTCAGTTAGAAAAGGTACATTATCAAGAGAAGCCAAACCAGCCTGAGCCTCGTGGTGCGCGGCTGGGCTGTGCGGGGCCTGGCTTGTGTCCATCCACCTGTTTTCTCCTGATGAAAGTCACCCTTGATGCTAAGCAGAGGAGGTGAGAGGATTTACACTTGTTTTCAAGGCAGCCTGAGATGGCACGGAGGGCTGCCGGGCGGGCTGGCCGGGGCTGCCAGCGGTGCACGCACTGCCAGCAGTGGGCACAGGCACTTTTGGGAGAGGTTTGCATTAGCCAGGCAACACAGCAGCCTGTGGGGAAATCACCCCAAAACCCTCCTGGGAAGGGAGCCGCCAGGCTGGGCTGCTGCGAGCTGTTCTGCTGCATTAGGGATGCACGGGAGGTGTGCAGAAAGGGACCCAGAGCGTGGCCCATGCAGGATGCCAGCCCCGGGCTGCCGGGGCATCAGAGCTTGGAGAGTGGCTGGGTGCTGGGGGAGTGCCCAGCACGGGGCTGTGCCAGGGCTTCCCTCACTGGGTACCTGGCATGTGTGAGTGATGCCCGCAGCCCCCACTGCTCCCGCAGCCCCCGCTCCCACTGGAATGCTGATGGGGTGGTGGGTGCTTGCACCCAATGCAGCCCTCCAGCCCTGGGGCAGCCCCAGGGAGACCAGCAGCACCCAGGGCTGTGCCCTTGCAAGTGTAAATAACCTGCTCAGGGCTGGGGACCGTTCCCAGCATCATGGAAAAAGAGAATTCTCCGTGAGAGACTAGCAACAACAGTTACCGATGTAGATGTCAGTGGTTTTATCACTCGAAGCCTTTGGAGTGGTTTTCAATTGGGACCCGGTGTTTATTCAGGGAGATCCTTGCTGCCCGACCTTCCTGAACTGCCACATTCCTTTTAATTATGATTGGCAGCTCATGGAAATTTGGGCCCTTGATTGGCAGCTGAAGTAACTTTCTTCCTTCCCACAATTCTTCAGGTTCCTTCCCATCAATAGACATAATGTTGGCTACTTTTCTGGGATAAATAGCAACCTTTGCCCCCCTCCTTTATTTGGCAAACGCTCAACACTTCATTCTTTTTAGAAAGCCCCTTGGAATGCAGCTGAGAAGGGCCCCAGCAGTGCTGCCCTCCACCACCTCCTCCTCATTCTCCTCCTCCTCCTCCTCCTCCTCCTCTTCCTCTTCCTCCTCCTCCTCCTCCTCCTCCTCCACCCCACCACTCCTCATCGCCTGGCTGGGGTACTTTTGTGCGAGAGCAAACAAAGGCTCATTGGCAACACTTCTGGATTTCATTTCAAAATACATTTGTCACTCTGGAATAAAATAAACTGATTTTTCTGCTGGTATTTTGCTTAGCTCCTCCCTCTCAGGTTTCCCCCCAGGCAGCTCCAATACTGGAACTGCTGGACAAAGATTTGCGGAGGGTAAATTAAAGCGCGTGTTTGCTCCAGGGCTGTGTCTCCATTCTGGGCTTCCACGCCCAGCCCCATGCAGCCCCAAATGCTCATCCCCCTCCCTGCTGACAAAACCCAGGCTGTTCCTCTAACCTCCTTCCTATGGACAGAGTTGCTGAGCTCAGCCAGGACCCAGGCACCCACAACACGACTCCATTTTTTAGGTCCTAAGATACTTTTTTCAAAATCACCTAAGTGGTGCAAAAGCTGTCAACAATTGATTTGGCTTGCAGGGGTGTTCATGCCATCGATTTTCAAAGGAGCAAGGTCTGCTCTGGAACACAGGATATGGGCTTGGAGGGCCTGGAGGGGCCTTTGAGGAAGGGCTGTCCCACTCTGGGGTGTCCCCTCTTTGAGCAGGGGTGTCCCTGGGCAGGGCAGGGCAGGGCAGGGGACCTGGCACAGGCAGCATCCCCCAACTCACTCTGCACTTCAGTCCTTAAATGAAACTCAGCCTTGGCTCCTAAGAGCTTCTTGTGCTGAACAATAGACAGTTACACAAGGGTTTGAAAAATGATGAAGAGAATACTTGAAGGTTGTATTTTAAAAGAAATGAGGAGGCTCCCAAGCTGCAGAAATTGCTTGTGTGCACAAAACAGACATTCACCCTTCTCCATCAGCCCCACGCTGAAGAGTGTTTTAAGAGAGATGATAGACCTCGACACTTCCTGTGTTTCTCAAGAGCAGGGTGGATGAGGAGACAATTAGCAAAACACAGGATCATTTGCATTTTCAGGAATACTTGAAGGATTCTCACTGTCTGCTGGAGGAAAAGGGGAAATGGGACAAAAACCGGCCAGAATCACTGAATGAGCCCTGAGAGCACAAGTGGTTGAGCAGAGGAAACCCAGAGACCCAGGTCCATCATTCTGTCACCCTGGGCCCAGGCACCCACCTCGCTTCTGTAACCCTGGGGTTGGACCATCTCACAGCAGAGTTCTGGGTGGTGGGAGGGTGGCACGGTGTGACCGGGCAACACGTGGCATGGCCGCAGGGACCCTGTGAACCGGGGAGAGGGGCTTGGCCAGCCCCCAGAGTGATGGGCTGCTGCTCCTGGGGATCTTCTGTCACTGAACAGCAACCTCAGATTTCATAATTAAAGTTTTGTTATCTTTGTTTTGTGAGAGAAGCTTTATGAGTTTTCCTTTTGGGGAAGAACTTTTCTGTTTGGGAATGCAAGGGGTGTCTTCTACCTGGACTGCCAGACACTGCCTCCTTACAAGACAGTCACAAAAAGTTTGTGAACTCCACAAAAATTTCCTCCTTTGCAAGGTCTCCATAGCTGTTCTCTGGTGAATACACTTTTGTCAGACTTTTGCTTAACTTCTAAGCATCTGGCTTGATTGTCTCTCTTAATTCTATAATTTGTGCTGTTAAAAAAAGTAAAGCTGATTGTCCATTCGCAGCTGACTGTGCAGCTCATGGTGGGTTGGGGGATATTCAGATTTCCAGGGCCACTTCTGCTGGCTATCTGCGCTGCAGCGGCAGATCTGGAGAGAGGACGGAGCGGGCAGGGCTTGGCGCTGCCATGGGTGTTTGCAGGGCGGGGGGCTCTCGGTCGTGGAGGGGCCTGGGGCACAAGGTGCTTACTCTTGCCACATCCCCCTTTACCACAGGCAGGCCCTGTATGTTTAAATAGACAAGAGAGAAAAAACAATGGAGCAGAGGGAGTGCTTGATATGTTATTAATGGAAATAGCTCTTCCCCTGCTGTTATTTGCAGCTCTCGGGAACTGAGCAGAACCACAGAGACAGGAACCAAAAAGGGTCTCTGGCATCATCCTGTCACTTCCCTCCACCGCAGGGCTGTGTGCTCAGGCCAGACCCCCAGTCCCAAACAGAAACTCAACCCCAGCTGCTCCTGGCCAGGGCCTGGGCTCTGGTCATGTACACATCAGGTGGTGTATCTGCCCCAGCTTCAGTCCCCGGCCGTGGGGGCTGCTGGCCGGGGGCTCCCCCCTGCGCCTTCCCGAGATTTACAGTACAAGAAATTGCATTAACTGGTGGCAGACGAGGAGGAGGAGATCTGGGACTTTGGTTTCCTGTGGCAAATAAACGTTTTCTGTGTGTTCGCAGTGAGCTGCTCTCAGGTTAATGATACCCAGCAGCGCCGGTGAGGGCTGGGCTGAGCCATGGTGTGTTTTGCTGCTCTCTGTTTGCACCTGTCAGCATCTCCCATATCCTCCCTGTTTGCGTGGCGTGTTCTCTCAGCTCGTGGGGAGCCGTGAGGCAGCAGCAGGGGCTTTCCCACACTCGCCCAGGCAGGACTTGCCCCAAGCCCTTCTGCAATGGCCCTTCCCCTCTGCTTTCCTTGCCCCTGGAGGCCCAGGTCCTGCTCAAATCATTCCTTTCCCCTTGCACTGGCATGGGAACAGTCTTTGCTGGCCTCACCCTGTACAAAATAAGGAAAACCAGGAATGATGTGCTGGGCTGCAGGGAAGGTGGCTGGGGCTGGGTGGCTGCACTGGATCCATGGTGCCAGCACCTCCTGCAGCCCTGCAGGGACCAGTGACTTCAGGAACTAGACCTCATTTCTCATGAGTTTGTCTCTTGCTGTTATTTGTGAGCTCTGTCCAAGGTTTTCCACAGTTGGGGTGGTATGTAAGAGCCCTCGCCTGTCCCTGCCCCGCTCTGTGCGGTGACGAATGAGCCCTGCCAGCCGCCTGCCCCATCCTAGGGCAGCCTTCTCCACCCAGGAGCCCTTTGTTGAGCGTGGAGGAATGTCATTGTCCCCACACTTCTGTCAGATGTGGTTGCAATCTGACAGGAGATTAGAAAGTTATTGCAGCAGACACGTAGCCAGATACAGAGTGGCATGGACAGCCTGATCAAGAAAATTGCATTTCATTAGAAAGCTGAGCTAAAGCCACGCTGGATCTTACCTTCCTCTCCCCATGGCCCTGGTGTCGCTCCCCCCTTTCATGTCTATGCTCAGTGGCCAGACTGGTTTCAATAAACTGTAATTGCTTCCAACTCTTCTCTAAAGTCTTCCTGGTCCAGCTCTTGCCCACGCGCGTAGAGCAGCCAGCTCTGCCAGGGACCGGCTCTGCCCGGCCGGCTTGGCTGAGCAAGGGGCTTCCTGAGGAGAGGATGTGCTGAAAGAGAAGTAAAACAAGGATGGGCAATGGAGAAGGAATTTGAAGCTGTTACATAGGTCCTTAGGGATGAACCCAAGAAGGTGAAAGCCCATGTGAAGCTAAGGGCAGCAAGGGACTTGAGGGGTAACTACAGGTTTGGGGTGGCTGAGCTGGTGGCCAGGGGACCCCAGAGGAGTGGTGAGCCTGTCACCGCATGGGAGACACAGTGTGGTGATGGACAGTGGGGAAAAGGCTGGACAGTTGATTTTGGGAGTCACCTGTACATACTGCCTGATTTCGGAGACTGGATCTGTGTCATGGGGGGTTCACTGGGCTGATGCTATGGTGAGGTCACTGTCTTATCACCTAACACAAGTGACAGCCAGTCTCCTGCTTCTCATGTCACCAGAGAATGCTTTCAGCTGCAGCGTTCCCTCTTTCACATCCAGGCGGTTCCTCTGCTCGTGTGCTGAGTCACCCTCTCTCTATCTGTCTTGCAGGGCTGTCACAGCTGGGCTCCCTTCCTGAGCGTGGGGATGGTGCTTTCAGGATGTGGTTTCTCTGGAAGCGCTTGATCATGGTGGGTGCAGGAGCATCCCAACGGCTGAAGGCAGCTGGTGGGCTCTGCTGCCAGCTGCGCATCTGCAGGGCCAGCCCTCCCGGGAAGGGAACACACCACAGCGGGTAGGGGACATCCTCCCACCACCCTGCCCTCACTCCTTGACACAAACCCCTGCATGTCATGGATGTTGGCACCAAGCTTGTTGGTTCTCTGCCTGCTCATGAATCAGGTCAGCTCTTAGCTGGATCTTTCTCTGGGTTAGTTTTCTGCCACATTAATCATAGAATCATAGAAATATAGACTCATTTTGGTTGGAAGAGACCTTTCAGCACTGCCAGGGCACCACTAACCCCTGGCCCTCAGCACCATATCTCCAAGGCTTTGAAACCCCTCCGAGACGGGGACTCTACCACAGGGCCAGGATGTGTCTGGGTTTGTGCTGTGCAAAGCGCTGAGCAGAGGGCTGTGGATCAGACCCGTGCATGTGCTGGGTTGTGGATTCTCAGCACAGTAAACACAGAGATATACAGAGCCACAGGCTCAGCATCCAACTGGCCAGGGTTGTTTTGGAGCTAATTAGAGAAAGGATAGGCTGATCCCACAGAGAGCCAGTGAAACAGTGCACACAGTGAAGGGCTGGTGTCAGTGAGGAGACAGGGACTGCTGGCATTTGTGTAACGAAAGCATTTCCTTGCAAAGAGACCGAAAAGAGCAAAGGTGGTGCTGGCCCATGGTGGTCCCTGTGTGCGTGGGCAGGATGGGTCCTCCAACCCCTCCTGCGCAAAGCTGCGCTGGGTGAAAGGCTGAGAGAAGCAGAGGAGGAAGAGGAGGGTTTGTGTTCCGGCCAGTGCTCCCTCTGTGCTGGGGACTACTCAACAGGGAGCTAAAAACACTCCTTATCCCAGAAAGCTTGTTAGCAGAGCTGGATCACAACAGATGGATACAGACGGGTGGGGAGAAGAGGAAACAACAAGGCAATACCATAGCATGATGTGTGCTCACTAAAGCACAGCAGCAGCCTAGCTTTGGAGGCAATGGAGAATTTTGAGGAACGTCTCCGTTCCTTTGGGGAGCTCACAGGTGGTTTGTCTGAAGCATGACAGCCAGCATGAGACAGCACACTTGTTTGGAAACCCAGTGAATGGCTGATGAGAAAAGGAGCACTTGTCTATTCCCGGTCCTGTGTGAACAACAAACTCATGTTCATGAGCTGAGACCAAGCAGGGACCTCTCTGGTTGAAAGCTGAGCAGCCCCATCCCATCCCATCCCATTCCATCCCATCCCATCCCATCCCACCCTACTTAGGACCCAGCGATGAAGGGTGCCCCACCACCCTCACCCAAGCTCTC
>JAVSBS010015003.1:16623-32441 GCA_033124195.1 Coracias cyanogaster | reverse complement strand
CACTCGTGAGACCGCACCTTGAGTCCTGTGTCCAGTTTTGGTCCCCACAGGACAAGAAGGACATTGAGGTGCTGGAGCGAGTGCTGAGGAGGGCAGTGAAGCTGGTGAGGGGTCTGGAGAATATGTTGTGTGAGGAGTGGCTGAGGGAACTGGGCTTGTTCAGTCTGGAGAAGAGGAGACTGAGAGGAGACCTTATTGCTCTCTACAACTACCTAAAAGGAGGTTGTAGTGAGGCTAGTGCTGGTGTCTTATCCCAGGTAACTAATGAAAGGAGAAGACATAATGGCCTCAGGTTGCACCAGGGGAGGTTTAGATTGGGTATCAAGAAGAAGTTCTTTACTGAAAGAGTGATTAGCCATTGGAGCAGGCTGCCCAGGGAAGTGGTGGAGTCAACATGCCTGGAGGTGGTGTTAAAAAAATGGTTAGATGTGGCACTTCAAGACATGGTCTAAGGGATAGGGAGATGTTCGAGGAAGGTTAGACTAGATGATCCTAGAGGTCTTTTCCAACGTGAATGTTTCTATGATTCTGTGTGTACTGTTTTTCTTGAACTGAAAACATTTTTGTAGCAAGGTCAGAGAAAGTTACTTCCTATTGTGAAACGTTTACAATGATTTTACAGTGATAAATTTGGAGGAACATTGCAGTTGAAATATTCTTCACTGAGGACACAAATTTTGTCTAAAAATTTAAGATGAAGGATAAAGTAATAAGAAAATTTCTGGTAGAGATTGCTATCAGTAGTAACAGAAGTTACTAAGATTCTTTGTCTTTGCATTTCTGCAAAGAAGTGTTCATGATGCCTGCTTGTCATATCCAGTCTAACAGAAGTGATACTTTGGTCGGTGGCTTGCATGGAAGATAGATTATGACTGGAAAGATTTGTATTGGGGGTTGATCTTTCATCTTTAAGTTTAGATACACAGCAAAATCATGTAAAAATAAGCAGTGTCCTTACAGGGCAAGGAAGGAAAGTGTAGAAAAAAAAGTGCTCAGGTATATTTGAGCTCCAGATTACACTTCACTGATTCTTTACGTGTTTCAGAACTCTAAAACATAACATAGTGCACAGTTTTTAATGGACTCTATGCAACATTGAATGTCAAACAGAACATGTATTTTCTGTCTTGGTGTAGTTCCACATTCTTGTCTGTCTTTGAATATTTATAGTTAAATGTATCTGCTTTATGTTCCTGTTATCCTTAATTATTTGCAATACCTAGTCAGATCCCCATGATTTGAGTTGCACTGAAGTAATCTTTTCTCTTAACTTATTTCAGTTTTGAGACAAGCGTAAGTTTTCTTTTACTTTTTTGGCTAGAAGAAACTCCATTTTCTTCATTAATAGACACATAATTACTAAGATATTTCGTTGTGGAGCTGTTTCATCTTTCTACATAGTTGATAGAAGAGAAAATTGCTTTTCCCTACAGAATATTTTTTTATTGTTTTTCAGGCCAGTTTTATCTTTTCTGTAAATAAGGTCCTGCCTGACCTTTCAATATAAGGATTGGTTTTCTTCCTTGTTTATTTTGAATTGCTGCCAGAAATTTAGGAGAGGGAGATGGTGGTAGTGAAGAGAAGTTTCTTTATTTTATTCCATGTTAGGATTTTATGCATGATTTCGTGAAGCTGTGGTAAATACAATAGTACATATTTAATAGAGCTTGTAGGTTTACGTTTGCAACAGACTGGAAACAATTGAGAGTAGTTTTCCTAAGCATAACCATAAACATAATGAAGTTTATCCTGCCAAGTGTCAGGCCACAAATAAAGACAGACACATGTGTGGTCAGCCTGCCCTCCATTTCTAGGAAAAGTGCCATTGGACCAACTAAATGAAGTTTAAATCAGGCAAGAAATCTTTGCCAGACTTGACCTATGCAGTGGTGACTCATAGTTGTTGCCCAGCCATGCAGCTGTGTTGGTTTACGAGCCAAGCCAAACTTCAGGCCTATCTGCATTGTAGTGCCAGTTGCCTCTTATCTTTTTCTCTTCCAGTTTGAGTCTGTGTATTAGTGGTCTGGCAGCAGGCTGGTTTACTTAGTGTCATCTTCTGTCCTAAATTCTGAAGCAGTCTATCACATACCTAGTGGGGAGGGTGAGCTTGAATGATATATGCTTTCCCTGGACAAAGAATGCTTTCAGGAATTGTTAAAATAGATCGGTATGTTTTGGTTGTATGCATTTTAATCAATTGTCCCTTTTGTATAACTGAAATCCACTCTTGTTCTTCCTCCTGTAATTATGAAGCTTAATAAAAAGGAATGATAAAAGGGGTGGGAGCAGGCACAGGTGACCTGGTAGGAACAGGGAGACTCCATCTGAGCATGAAGGGTTAAGGAAGCCAAAGCCCATCTGAAAGTTTTCTACAGGCACATCAACAGCAGAAGACTAGGAAAAGTCTGGGCTCACTGAATGGGAGTGGAGACCTGAGCTTAAATGACATGGAGAAGGCCAGGGTACTGAATGCTTGCTTCACCTTGATCTTTACTGGAAAGACTAGTCTTCCAGGTCTCTGAAACCACTATAAAAGTCCAGGGCCAGGTAAACTTACCCTTGGTGGAGGAGGATCAGGTCAGGGAACATTTAAACAAACTGAACACACACAAGTCCTTGTCATTGCTAGAATGAACCTACTAGTACTGATGGCGTCGTGTCAATTATCTCTGAAAGGTCACGGTGTTGAGGGAGATTTCTGAGGACACATCTATCTTTAACGAAGGCAAGGAGAAGGATCCAGGGAATTACAGGCTGGTAAGGCTCCCCTCAATCCCTGGAAAGGTCATAATAAGGAAAGAATAATCCTGGAAGCCATTTCTAAATATATGACAGACAAGAAGGTGATTAGGAGTAGCCAGCACGGCTTTATGAAGGTGAAATTATGTCTGACCAACCTGATAATCTTCCTCAGTGAGGTAACTTTCTGGGGTTGCATATAAGCATTTACTGTTGATGTAGGTGAGTTCCTAAGTATTGGTGTTGCTACGCAAGATCATGATGATTATATTTATCAAGCACTACCATTTCTTGGGCTTTTCTTGCTAAATACACCACCTAGCCCTAAAATCATATTCTCATTTATGCCAATGTAGTACTTGTTTTCAGCCTGTCTTCAGTATAAGCTAGAGTAATGCCATTTGCATGCTGACTCATCTTTAAAATAGACTTTGCTTTATTATAATAAAGATGTGAAGGCAAGAGATTGGTCTTTATTTCTGTTCACAGTGGCGTAATATAATTTGTAGTTATTTTAAAAAGCAGATTATAATTATTCTATCAATTCTTTCCTGAAAATATTACAAATTTGGTTAAAATAAAACATAATAACAAAAATGAAAGTGCTTATAGCAAACTAACAAAGCACATGAATAGTAGTAGCTAAATATGGCTTTGAGTACAGCAAGATTCCATGATAAAGGACAAGATTAGCCTGGTTTTCCCTGCGTACAGGTCTATGATTTATGAATTTCACTAGATTTCAGGTTGCATGCCTGCTTCTTTAAATATCTGGTAATTTTAAGCATTTTCGGCACACTCTCAACATACGCTGCCGTTGCTGGGGCAGCAGTTGAGCTGCCACACGGGGCTCAGCTCCTGGCTGGCACTAAACCTCCACAGTACCTCAGGCCCGTGACCATGCAGGTGGGTCTCCATTGGGTTCATGCCAGTATTTCTGTGTCTGTCTTGTACTGGGGAAGTCCACAGAGCTCCAGGTATGATCTCATGAGTTCCAGAGACAGGCCTTGCACCCCAAGATAGGTTCTGCCCATTCCTCCAGTTAGTTGGCTTCATTTTGTGCAGGTTTAGCTGTTGTGGAGGATTTTGTGTTCCAGTGCGTAACCAGAAGATGCTTTTCTAGAACAGTACAGAGTTGCAATGTGTTATTAATTCCAATAATTGTGTCATACATAAGTCCAAGAATTATTATCCACTTACAGTTCTAAGATAAACAGTTTGATGAAAAGCTTATATTGTTGTTTAGCAGTTCAGTGCATTTAAAAAATACATAGTAGTCTGTCAATAGAAAGGGAACCTTTCCTATCCAACAGAAACCTTTGTGTAAGCCATAGACCAAAACTTATTACAAAAATCAAGTCAGTGATTATATCTTAGTTTCCTCCACTGAGACAGATGAAATTTTTATGATTTGAAGACCAAGGTATATTTTTCAAACCTTGCATTCGTCAGTTGTAGGGTTTTCCTGATGTTTTCATGTTTTCCCTATTTGCTTCTGTGGGAACAGTGAGCAAATGATTTTGATGAGCAGCTGCTCAAAGAGAACATGAAAAGAATCCATGACAGCAATTTAAGTCAATCTGATAGCACCTGCTGTCACCTGGCTTCATCTCTCCATGGAGGAGAAAGAGATCCAGGGCATGGTTATGTGGTTCTCAGTTTCCATCTCCGGTTACTGTACGGAACCCCATAACCATCTCATAAGGAACAGGAAAAAAGGCATGGCATGCTTTGAAGTTCAGGGCCTCCTTTCTTTATTTATTATTTTTGAGCTGGCTGAAAAATGTCAGCAGCCACATAGGGGTTGGCTGCATGAGTAAGAAAGATAACAGAATTCAGAGCCGTTATGTTGGATTTTCCCCATCAAGGAAAGTCCTCGCATGGCTATAACAGTTTTATAGATCTAAAATATAGTGAGAATAGCTAATGCGAAATTTTAAAATGTAAACAATCAATTAAAAATGTCAACTGCAGCAGCTGAGAGGGAACTCAGGATGGCAGCTGTGATTTGCCATATTGATAAATCAAAATAATAAATTCAACACATATGGTATGATCTCAGTAATGTAATCCAGATTACGCATTAGAGGGTACCAGTTGTGCATTTTGAGTGCTAGAAGTTTGCTTTGCCTTTGACCTGATGCCTTGATATACGCTGAAGGTACAGTGTTGCTGAGTTGTGATAAATAGTATTTGTGCTCAAGTTGTACTGTCAACCTGTTTTTGTTCAAATGAGACACACAAGTTTGATTTATAGAGTAAAACTGTAAAGATTCTTCTTCCACAAGAATTTTAATTCCTTTTCTTTGTTGCAGAAGATGCAGAGATAACTTAAGGTACCAAAATCTGGGGGAGAGGGTGAAGCTACTTGCTGTGGTAATGCCTTAAAGTGAGTGTGAGAGCATTTTTATACAAGTGATGAGAACCTCCTGGACATGATTGACTTAAATTAACTTGATTGCTTTTTATCAATTGCAGCTGCAGTCTTTAGCATAAAAATGCAAAACATCCAAAAATCATTTGCCTTGCAGTGTAGTAGAAAGATGGTTTTAGTTAGTCTTTAAGATGTTTCAAATGTTTATTCTACACAGATTCTCTGAGAATGGATCCAGAACATATCTAGTTACAGAGAATTAGTACAGATATTGTAAACTTTGAGAAAATTAATTAGGGAAAATATGCTGCTTTATGAATTACATATTTAGGATTTTGGCTTTTTTTCCTTTTAACTGTGTTAGTAAGTTAAACAGTTCAAAGAGATTCGTTATAGTGGCATAATCGGGCATCTGCTGTTAAAAGCTAAAAGCAAAAGACTAGAACTTTTTTGTGTGATGTATAATTGTCTCACTCTCTCAGCCAGTGACATGGTTGAAAGAGAAATCCTGAAGTTACATAAAAATAAATTATCTTTCTAAATAAGAGGGGAAAAATTTTAGACCAGCGTGGAGGATTGCAACTCAGTGTTGAAAACGTGTCCAGGGAAAGGCTGCTACTGCTATTCGAAGGCTGTGTCCTGTATATTGAGTTTTGATATCTGTTGTCCATTTGCCAGCAGTATTTTCTTTTTTGTAGGACTGTACTGCTTGCAAACTCAGGATCCTGCCTTTCTTTAAAGGTTTATATTTTTCAGTGGCTTGAATTATAGTACTTGACCTTGAGGCTAATTAAGTGCTTCTTCGTATTCCTTAGATGCTTAATGTTATCTAATTCCTGGAAAAATATTGATGCATATAAAACTTGCATCGTTTACTGTCATTAGTTCTAACCAGCAATTGTGCTGAAGAAAATCCACTATTGTTATGTCAAGCAATGATTAAAGACATTACCCAAAGTAAATTTTTTGTACGCTTTCAGGTGTTTTTTGTCACAGGATGCCCACACTGAGGTCAAAACTTTTAATTATTCCTCTAGATTCTAGATGTAGATTTTCTCCTACATGTTCCTAGGATAATGATGCCTGTTTAAGTCTTTAGACAGATTCTTGGAATTTAGATGTTAAAAAATTAAAAACAGCCAGTTAAGGGCATACTTAACAGCACAATTTCAGTGACTGTATGCTTATTAAAGGCAAACTCTTAAATATTTATATATACATATGCATAAAATATAAAAGTCTGCATATATATATAAAGAAATTACAAGAAACTATGGGGACTATTTTGTTTTATTAATATGAAAAGACACCTTGTGCTCCTCAGGTTCTTTGTTAACTTTAAAAATCACATTTATATACACCATTCAGCAAATAAAATTTTAATTTTCTTTACCCTCTGTTAGGTCTTGCAATCTAGTACAGAGCTGAATGAGGGTATAGGGTTATATTTCTTCTTGCATAAATAATAGAAAGGTTTAGAAAGTTTCAGTTACAGAGGCACTTAATTGCATCTGCCCAAATCTACAAGCAGGCTGCAGAGATATTGCTGGGAGTATAATATATGCAGGAAGAACAAATGCTAACTTTCCCGTCCTCGATTTAATTTTCAGGAATGATAGGCCTAAAAAAAACCCCTGTTTTTTGTAAAGTGAGATGGAAATTAAGAAGGCTATTACACCTATGTATGCACAGATATGCTTTTGTAATGCAATCTTAAGGTAGATGTATATTTAATAAACTAGTTATATGTAGTTGGTTTTTATTCTCTAACTACTAGCTCTTCTGTCTTTATACTTCCTTACTAAAGGAGTACTTGGAAATTAAATTATTTGAAGCATCGTTTTAAGCTCCAAAGTGCTTATGCATCTTGCCATTTAGTTGAACTGTATAAAACGTGTGTCACTACATGCAATTACATAGGCAAAGTCGCTGGGTATTGTTTGTGACAGCTTGACAGCTACAGCGAGAAATATTAGCAGTTCCTTAACGTGTCCTTTTACCTTACTGGGTTGGCAAGGTGGAGAATTTCTTGTTTTGTCCATGTTGCTTTTGTTTGGTTGGTTGGTTTTGTTGTTGTTTTTAGCTGGTTCGGTTGGTTTTTTTGTTGTTTTCTCTTGAGATGCTGTTGTGATACTCCTATGTGCTGATAACTATATTTAAATTTCCATAGTGCGGGATCCCGTGTAGTTATTCTATGCTAAACTTTGCATTAAGATTCTTTCTGTGTGCTGGCATTGTTCTGCTTCTTGAAATGTATCTCCATTTTCCCAATCTTTTGAGATTGGAAAAAGGAGCAAAATTTCACCCGTGTGCAGAATAATCTGTGTCTGGAAAAAAGATTGCTTTCAGAATGCTTTCCAGGAAAAGAAAAACAGATGAGGAATGGTACTTGCTTTATTTATTTATAGAATTTTCTTAAAGGGCAGATTTATAAGGCTCCATGTTAATGTTAACTGTCAGAGATTGGGGAATGAATTTTCATACTCAGGTTTCATTTCCAGTACTAGTAAATCTGCTTCCATGTAGCCTCTAATTCTGTGTTAAAAAATTTATACCCATTTTTTAGCAGTAATATTTGTTTATACAGGAATGTACATGTTGATATGTGCGCTAAATATATATAGACTAGAAGCATACACAATATATACCATACACGCTAAAAAGAATATTAAGAATGATTAAACAGTAAACATTTAAAAAAAATTGTTGCATGTTTTCTATGGCATATTAGCAAAATTATCTCCGTAGTTATTTATATTTTCATATTTAAGTATAACCTCAGTTGAAAGGGTTAAAATCCTGGAAGATTCAGTCCTAGAAGTGTTTCAAAGACATACTTTCAAGTACAGAAACGTTCAACCAAAGTCTTTTGAACATATTCTATTTAAAAAGCAGGAATTCTGGTGTATGGAACAGAATAGGTCCTCTAAGTTTGCTAGCACAGGATTTAGAGTAGAATTTTACCACGTCCATTCCCAGACTGGATAGCAAGCTTGAAAGAAATAGTAAAAATCTGTTTGTATCTGAAGTAAACCCGTACGTTATTCTGACTATTCCCCTTTGAATTTGCTATGACGGAATATTTCTCTGGGATGAAAAAAACCTTTTCATTTAGCCATTTTTAGAAAGCCGCTGTGCATCAATTTTGGTGAAATCCGTTAATTTAGACAGCGGCAGTATCGTTCTTTGTCAACAAGATTAGTGCTCTTATATGAGAAAATACGTTATGTCTAATCTAGCTGAATCTTAGTAAGGCTTTTAATTCTGTATCATCTTCAAGTGATTCAAATGGGAGACTGTTCAGTCCAAGAATGGTAGAACTAGGGAAATATTGGCTAATGGAGAAAACAATGTAGATAGTATGGAGGAGGAAAGACCAGGCTGGGGGAGATGATTGTTGAAGCATCTCAGGACCTGAGATTGTGATGAGGCCCTTGTAATATGTTCTTTGTGTAGCTTGCCAAACTTTGGGAGCACACGCATAAGATTTCATTGCCATGCACAGATTGGGGCCACTAGCGACACTGAGGAGATCTGGATGATCTTTAATTCTGGGGTGAGACAAGTGGATGAGATCTGGTAGTATGAAATGCAGGGTTATGCCCCTGAGGACTGAAAACTAGGGTTTCTATAATATAAAGATTGAGGTAAAGGTAGTAATAATGTGTTAGTCAGAACATTACCGTTAGTCACCAGTAAAATGTGGCTGTGGAAAATCTGAACCTAGAATGTATCAGGAGAGAGATTTCTGTTACAGATGGGGAATGCTTTAAAGTACTCTCATCTGACATGCAGTTTATGGTTCGCCCGGGTTCAAGAAAGATTAATTCCGGACAGGGGACGTGCAGAGGAAGGTTAGAGGGATGATCAGGAGAATGGAAAAACTTTCTTATGATGCTAAAAAGGCTTGGCTCGAAAGTATCATTGTATTCTTGGTTTCATTTGCAGGGGTCATTTCAGCCAACTCATTTTACTTATCACTGCTGTGAATTCGTGACATTCATCTTTCTTTTGATTATGTTTACTACAGAATAGTAATTTCCAGCTAGGGATGAATGAAGTTTTAAACAACTTCAGATTGCTTATTTGTGATAATCTGACCAGACTCTTAAATACTTTCTTTTAAAATTATTTTTAAATTATTTTTTACAAGGCAGACTCGTCAGTCTGTGCTCAGAATGTTATATTTTGTATGTTACTTGATCATTGAGTATTATTTACATGTCACAGCCTGGCATACGAACAATTTGGGTTTGTTCTGTGGAAAAAAAAAAAAAGAATATGGATGTTTCTTTCTACTTCCCCCTTTAAAAAATGCAATCTGTCTTTACATTACCAAAAAAGGTCATGAAATGTTTGTTCAGAGTTTTCCCAGATTCACTCTTTAGTGCAAACCAAGTCAAGAAAAGATATCATTTCGAAAGGCCATGATAAAAGAAGTATTTGAAATATCCATTTGTGCTTTTTTTTTTTGGCTCAGGTGAACTTTTGCTTCAAGCTTTAAAATATGGGAAAGTTTTCACAGGCTACCTGAGTAGGTGTACATTTAACTTTCTAGGGGTAATAATCAGATTTTTACATGATGTTTATAATAATAATACAAGCAGTAATTCCTCTGGAAGCTACCTGCTCTTAAGATGCTGCACCGCGTATTCTTCCAACCTACTGTTGTAAAGTATAATAGCAGTTCTTCAATGTCTCTATCAGAATTCTTGAGAAAAATTCACAAGCTTCAGTGGGAGAACTGTCATTTCATTATGGGACTCTGGATCTTTCTTTGGTAATTTTTGGAAGAGATCTTGCTCCTAAGGGAACAATAGTCTTTCCAGAAGACTGGAAAGCTGGCTGCCTCCTGTACTGATGGCTTCTGCTTGTTCTTTTTTGCCTTTATGGCATGACACACCTCCGGCTTTTTGTGCAAGGCACTTTTCAAAGGTTTTAAAAAGTGTTGGAACTTCATAGTATGTCTGAGGCAGGTATAGCGATTACTTTGATTACATTATGGATGGGAAAACGGAGCTGGACAGAGTAGAACCATCTTGCTGATGATTTCCTACCTGAGGTATTGTCTGAAGACAATTTCTTTCAACCATTCCAGTGTTGGTGACTGTGGTTTTATGATTTTTCCATGCAGGTTCTACTGCAGTGCAGGATCAAGAATGTATAGTTGGTTCATGGAGTGTCTCTTTTTGAAAGATAAGAAATTATACATGGTATCTAGTATTGTCTTGCACGTTTTGGAGAAGGAAAGAATATGATGACATTCTGGAAATTACAGTGAAGAGATCTGTGGGTTCTAGACTTTCTTGTACTGTGAAGAATCGTAGTTGAATTGTGTTCTCCCTTACTTGGCATTCAGTTGAGGACTCTTTCTTTTAGTCCCCATGTCTTGGCTGTCACACTTGGGTCCTGTAGATTGCAGGGATTTTTTTCTCTGGAAGTAATTTTTGAGAGTTGTTTCACTGCTGATTCTCTTTCTGAAAGTATCCCTTATGTATTTGACAGTGTAAGACCACTTCGGTCATACAGTTTGTTTTCATATCTAACCTTGCATGGCTGGTTTAGTATCAAGACTGTTACAAAAGCAGCACATACCAGTTTGGCTTTATCTTTCTTAGGCAGAGGCTGCTTTGTCCTGAGAAACGGAGTGTCTCCCAGATGGAATATAATTGTAGTACACTAGTAAACCTGTATCTTCTAGCTGAGTAATAAATAAAAGCAAGATCAGATCTTGACGTGTCTCTACTTGCTGCTAGAAGATTTGGCAGAATAAAAGTCTTTGGCAAGCTAATCTCTGTTTGTACGTTAGGAAGCCTGCAACTGAAACTTATGTCTGATTTCATTCCTGCGTAAGTTTTCGTTTTCGATTTACCATGTAACCTCTATTATAAGCACTGTATTTGTACAAAGAATAACGTTGTTGCTTTTATGTCCCTAGTTCCGTTCTCCTGGGTTGCAGTATTGTTGAGTCTCATGAATTATCTTAGGCTTTTCAAACACTTAATGTATGTTTAAGGGACTTTAAGGCCCCTTCCAACCCAAACCATTCTGTGATATTTGGAACCCTTCAAGAAACTGCTCTGGGAAATGCTGTATCATTAGAATAATTATTTATAGAATTATTGATAAATGATATATCTTACAGATAGAAGACAGCTCATTAGCTGAAGATGACAAGGCTTGCTAATACTGCTAAACTCTTTTGCCAATAGCAAGCATCTCAAGGAAAAAGCAGACTGTACTCGTGCTGGAACAGAATCACAGCCGTTTTGCCTGTCTTAGGCATTGAAAATACATTTACTTTTCATGCTGAAAACCCCCAAACTAGTTTTCAGAGATTTTGCTGGCGTGTGATAAGAATTCCAGACAAGGAAAGACCACTTAGACCATGAGGGGTTCTTTGAGATGCAATGTATCGAGAAGGGAGTCAAAGGGCAGTTTCAGATTCCAAATTGGTAACTCCCTTTTTTATGTCATCTTTGCAGTAACATTCTTCAGGCATTTTAGGTAGAACTAGAGAAGGCATTTTACTCTTTAAAAACTTGAATCATCACAGAAATGGTAGATCTTCATCTAGGGGGCCGTTCCGTTGTCCTCCAGAGCAACCGCTACGTGTCTTGGAGCCCTGCTTCCCAGGGAGGGGCCAGACATCGCCTGCTGATGGGAAAGAGAGAATAAATCTGTGTTTTCCTTTGCTTCCGCATGCGGATTTGCTTGGCTTTGCTTCTGTTATTACTAAACTGCTTTTGCTTTACCCACAAGAGGTTTTTATCCTGTCTTATTTTCCTTCCCCTTTTTGCTCTGCTGAGGAGAGAGAGGAAAAGGTGGGGTGATAGAGCGGCTTGGTGGGCACCTGGCGCTCAGCCAAGGTTAACCCACCACAGTCTTTTTGGCTTAAAGATTATCTAGTTCCAGTACCCTGCCATGGGCTGGAACACCTTCCACCAGATCAGGTTCTGATCAGGTTCACTAGATATCACTGAAAAGCTATTAGTTTCCATAGATCTGAAAACTACTGAGCCCTCATTTTAAGTCTTACCTCATCCACTGAATCTGAAAAACGTAGCATTTAAAATGAGATCTAAATTGAATTTGTATGTATTTTTCTTTCTGTTTTGAGTTCTTTAGGTATCATTTCTTCTACACTATTGAAGAGTGCAAATTTTTTTAGGAGTTTCAAAACTTTATTATTTCCAAACTGAGATTTGAGGAAAATTATCACACGACTCTCAGGATGTTTTTAATCTTGGTCTCAAGCCACTTGCAGACTAGCCTAGTAAAGTTACTTGGCCTAGATACTACTAAGGGCTTTGGCCTTACTAATAAATGAAATGTTTTCAGACTCTTCTCATCCTAAAACTAACTGACACTACGTATGGGTATTCAGGTATCATCTCCTAATATTGATAATATAAGCTTCCAGAAAATCTGTTACTATTTTTGGCGTCCTGGAAGGTTCTAGGCAGTAGATAACAAATGCGGTGTTGCTGTTAGTAGGTACTTGTTTAACTTGTTTCTGGGTAAGGCAGTGATGGGACAAGTTGAGAGAACTGCATGTATCTGAAGTCTGACGAGCCTAGACCAGCTGGTAAGGTCCTGTGTCAAACAGCTGATGATCCATCCAAAGGCACGGCTACAGCTGACCTATATTAGGGTCGCTTTTCTGATTCTTTTTTTCAAGTTGGTTATTTGGAAAAATAAAGTACTTGTGGGATACACAGCTGAGCTATGTGTATCTTTGAGTTCTGGAGTCCTTGATTTTGAGCAATAGTTTGCTATTGCAGTCTTAGCTTTTTCCTCTGATACCATCAAGTGATCTTTTGTTATTCTCAGCACAGAGCTGTTTTCCTTAAGTGAGCTATTAAGTGATATCCTGTTCTTTTTCTGACTTACCTTGGGTGTAAAATAGCCACCCATTCACAGGAGAGGCAGTGATTTGTGCAGATACCACACTGAGGCGATGCTGACAAACGGTTTCAAATTGTGTAATTCAAGAGTTCTTAAAACCTTGCCAGTTATAGATGTAAATAGGTATTTATATTGTTAGCTTTTTTATTTCTTTCACCTGTTATCAAAAGAGTTTTCACTGCTAACCTTTGAGTTTGAAAGTTTTTGCTTTATGATCTTGGACTTATATTGTCTCCTGGATTTCATATACCAAGCTTTGCTTATGCCCAAAGTAGGATCTCACCTCTTATTCCTCCTTCCGTTAAATAAATGGATTTTATGGGAGTCAGTTTGTATTTTCCTTCCTTTGGAAAGATGCTTTAGTCTTCAAGATGCTGTAATTGGAAAACTAATGTTATACCACTCTGCTAAAAAGAATCATCGTTGTCATCAGCCGAGTTCGAAATGCCTGTTTAGATCATTTATAGCACTGAGACTTCCTACAGGAGCATTTCTTTTTGGGTCTCATTAGTTGGAATTAATCAGTGATTTTTCCCTTAGTTCAGAAATAAACCTCATATTAAAAAAATAATACTTACAAACAATAGGATCAGTAGTGTTCTTTACTCTTGGTCTGAGACACAGATGTATTTAAGTTGTCCACTAAATCAGCCTCCCACTTGCAGGAAGTAAAAGACTGCTGTAGACAGAGTGCATAGTGCCTTTGCTTGAAGCAGACTTCTCATTAAAACTGTCTCGGAGAACAGTATGCAAACTTTGATGTTAAAAGAACTATTTATTGCTGTTTATTATATCCTGAATAGTTTAGGATATTCTTGCTGGCAGATCTTTTGTAATTTTAAAAATCTTTTTCATGTTTTGTAGGTACAGAGATAAACATTTACCAAGAATGTACCTTACTACATGCCAGAGTAGTCCTTTTAGGGTTCACTTATGGAACTTTCAGTCCATATTAAAAACCCACAACTTTTAATATTACTGACTCATCATTACTTGCATCAAACATTTTAGAAGGTATAGTTCAACTCAGAGTGTGGAAGTAAAGATCTCTGCCGATGTAATCTGTGCTTACATAGCTTCTAGTTTTAGTTCTAGAAAGATGTAATTTTATTATCTGGTCTCTTAGTTTTCTCTTATTTCTTGCTTTAGCAGACCTGAATTCTGAATTCCATAAAATTTGTGTCCTTGCCTGGCAGAGCAAAGACTGTAAGAAAGCATATAACTTTTAACTTCATTTTTGAGGTTAATTTGCGTCTTGTCTGCTGGCACATATGTATTTTCAGATTTAATACTTCTGATAAAATTGAGCCAGCCAGAGTTTTTTTTTCCACAGAATTTAGGTAGCGTTCCCCTACACGGCTGATTCTATGCCATGTGGTTCAGACCCACTACGTTCAGTTTGGTTTTGTCATCTATCTCATTCTTACAATAATTTTTCAATCTACCCTTGAATATTTCTGGTCCTTAAACTGGACAATGTAATCATAGAGGACTGCGGAGAGACATGGAAAGAGGATATAACAGTGAAATGGTGCAGGCAATAAAAGAGAGCATGTCTGATACATATTGCATCTCCATCTCATCATGAGATTTCCACTAGAAACCTCGACATTGTTGTTTATTGAAATTAAGGCTTGTCAGCTAAAGATTGAAATTATTTGATATTTTGGAAAGGTCTTGTTGAAGCCATTATACCCAATGATGTATTTTGCCTTGAGAAACAAGGACATTCTGGAATTCTGAACAAATAGCGTTTCTGGTTGCTGTTGTTTTGTAGGTTTATAGGATGTTAAGACCAGAAACTTAGAGCTGGAAGCCCCTAAGCAGTAGAGAGATCCTGTGACCTCTACCCTCTCTGAAAGGGAATTTTTGTAAAAGTCTTGTTTTATCAGCTGTGTATATACATTGAATCTTTGTATAGTGTTAAGCTTTTCCTGGAGGAAAAAAAAAAATGGTGGGCCTATGTGTGCCACTTCCCTATTACATGAAGCCAGAGTAGACCAGGAAGTTAACTTCAGTTTCTCACTCTAGATCTTAATGTTTCAGGGGTCTCTGATTTGAGGTCTATGTAGTTCAGATATGCTTTCATAGTTCAGCTTAATTTATTAAGATAAAGGTGAAGAACTTTGTACAGTATGGTCAGTGCCGTCTGTTTTTACTGTTAGTAAATAGTGTAGTCAACGTATTGCTTTCCCTTCAGGTAAACACTTGGCATTTATAATAATTTGTGTACCGTTACCAACTGAATTATTTCTATATATCACCCAAACTCAACTGCATGATGTAAAAGGGAAATTCATTTTAAAAACAGTGTGTGGACAGGGTATTTTGATACAGCTCTGTACCACAAGAAAATATACTCCCCACATCTGCATGGGTAAAAAGACTGACTGTGAAGCTGGGAAAAAACTCCCCAAAGACTAATCTACTGACCAGGCCTTTCTGAAGAGGGTGGCTAATGTCTGTAATTGCGTGGAGGACAGAGACCTCCTGAATAGCTGCATGTTTAAGTGCAGAATCTTCCTGCAAAGTACCTTTTTATAAACGTATCTTTTAAAAAACCTTTTATCCTTTAAAAATTTGATTGTAGGAGGGTCTGGTCGCATACTACCAGCTCTAGTTCAAATGTATAAATATTGAGACTATGCCATATGTTGGCAAACTGAACCTTCATTGAGTTATTCCTTGAGAAGGACTTCCTTCATGGGCAAGTCTCAAAATCATAGAATCATAGAATGTGAGGGGTTGGAAGGGACCTCTGGAGATCATCAAGTCCAACCCCCCTGCCAAGCAGGAC
>JAVSBS010015003.1:0-13249 GCA_033124195.1 Coracias cyanogaster | reverse complement strand
GAAATAAGTAGTTGCTGAGGAAAAAGAAGTTAGACAAAATTAAAAAGCCATTTACTTAGAGGTCTTTGAAATGTTTTGTGTTAGCTATCAGATCTGGTTTTGCTTTATGTTTCTGCAAAATGATGGTGTTCTTCAGATTGCCAAGTTTTACTGGTAAATGTACTGCCAAAGCTTGGGAAAAATAAGTCAAGGACTCTTAAAATTACATAGTGTTGAGTGAAAAGCCAAAGAGAGGGTTTTGGTGTACCAGAAATCCTTATCCTTTCAAATATAAAATTATATATCTGATGCTGTAAAATGACCCATATTTAATTTCCTTTCAGATTATATTTAAAATGCCATAGATGTAAAAGGAGGAGTAACAAAATGGCAGGCATTTCTCATAGCGTACTGGCATGCTCCATGTAGAATACTTCATTGTTATTTTTGGGACATGTGATTTCACAGTACCATTTTCAGGGAAGAGATCATTTCTAATATTAGCAAATTCATCCTGACTGTAAATGAAGTATATTTTACTTCTTGTCTTCCTTAAGATGAGGAATGAATTTAATAGCTTTTTGGTTTTACACCGTACGGAGGTTCATATTTGACTTATGAAATGATTTCTTACATGCTTAGCACCGAACAGGTACCACGTAGTAAAAGGTCGCCTGCAGTTCAGACGGAGGTAGTTTTATTTTGCATTATGAGAAATGTAAAAGTCTTGGTTCATGATTACTGGAGGCAGGGAGAAGACTTTAGGGAAGGAGAAAGTGACTGATATAACCAATGTTCTTCTGAATGTCTGTATTGCATTCCTGTGAATAGAAAATAAATCTGTACGCTTAAGACGGCACACTGTAGGAGTTGCCTATTCAGTCTCCCAGACTGGTGCTGACTGGTTCTGCCTCTCTGGAAACTCATGTAGAACACTGATTTCAGAATGGCTTCGTGCTGTGTGTTAGTTTGGGGGATGCTATATCTAGTCTGTCAAAATATCTGGACTTCATTCTGTAGGTGGATTTTTGAGTTAAAGTGCTCTGCTGTATCAGTCTCAAGATACCTGACCAGTGGTTGAGGAGATGTAAGAAAATAGAGATATATTTGGCAGTTTTCTTTTTTTTTTTTCCCCCCCAACGTTGGTTTCAGGACACAATCTAATCTGAGTTCCACAAAAAAATAGTTTCTGGAGAAGAAGACTAGAAATAATCCTATTTCCTGTACTTTTCCCCTGCAAGAAGAAAAGGGTGGCACAGATTGAAAACCATGCTGTGTTATAAATATAAATATTATCCTTTTCTGATCTTGAAGGTTTTAGTCTGAGCTCTCAGAGAGATTTGGCTTTAATTATAATATATTATGGTGAAAATTTTTCTGCACAAAGGGGAGAAAAAGAGGGTGCATCAAATAAGACGTTGTCTTATAAAAACATAGGAAAATGAGTGGTTTGCAGAAGATCAGTTAGAATCTCCATGATCTAGATCGAAACATGGTAAATGCTATGTCACTAACCCAGGTCACTAGCTGCTTCTCATCGTATTTGAGGAAGATTTCTGTTTCACCAGGAAGGTGAAATTCCTCATAATTCTCTGGAACTCAAATTCTAGCTAGGACAGTAGAGCATTTGCTGGCCTGTGGTTCACTGGGAAAGAAGACAGTTAACCTCCTAAGTGTGACATTGGATTTGCTGTGACTTTGAGGTTACAGGATAGACTGTTATGGAAGTGTTAGAGGCCCTGACATGAGGTATAAGCCTCTTTTAAATCTCTGTGTCAGCACGATGGCTGCTGCTTTGGCTCTGGAGCAGACAGAACCGCTCACCTACAAGAGAGGGAGTAGGGGTAGGAGGCACCAGAACTGGAATGGAGGATTTGCCACCCAAGGCTGTGGTTGGACACGCCATACTTCTTCCTTCTCAATGCTTGCACTGTCCTTGTATGAAGTAGGGTTGCTAAGTAAGGTTCTTTGGCTGTTTCAAATCCTTTTGAACATTTTTCTCAGTGAAGCTGCTCTCCGGTTACGCTTTAAAGCGTTTTTTTAACTTCTGTTAAGGTTTAAACCATAACTTAAGGTACCAAGGCTAGAAATTAATTCTTAAATGAAAACTGAGAAAGTCTTATATTAAGAGCAATCTCTTGTGGGAACTGGGGTTCTAGGCAGAAGTTACACCACTTACATTTAAATATATTCAGATCTTGAGTCCATATGCAGTTTCTTATGGAAGAATGCGATTCACCTCAAACCCAAGTCTTTATTAGTAAGTGCTAAAGAGTTACCATGGAGCTGAAAGAGCTGATCCATGTTGTCAACTATTTACATGAAGGTGTGTGGAATAATCCATTTGTGACATCAAGAAGAAAACAAAACCAATCTGTTTCTGCATTTAGAGTCAGTCCAGACAGCTCTGAAATAGGAGGTGTCTGATACCTTGTGGCATGGTTGAGGTCATAACCCTTGTACTGACCTGAGGGTTTTCTTGCGGGTGGCTTGAGGGCTAAGCAGTGAAAGGAGAGGTGGAGATTGTGGCTCTGCTGTGGAGTTCCGTGTGGTTTTTTGGTGTGAAGGAAAGCCACCACGCGCCTTCTCTTGTCCCTCCAGGTTGAATTTTGTGTCTTTGTTTAGGGAATAGAAGTAACGTGTTAGTTGTGTTATGAGCTGGCTAGTGGTGAAAGGAAATGCAGAAAGCTTCAGTCATGTGGTGCTCTTGAAATAACAAGTGTGTGAGGACAGGATTGGGGTCTGAGAAACTGAGTGGACGTGGCTCTGCTCCCCTTTCCCACAGAGGCTATCACTCACAGACTTGGACTTCAGCACCATCTACTCATCCTTTCAACCTTCCTTTTTGTGCTCCCAAGATTTAATGACTAAAATCTCCATTCCCGAGTTGATTCTAGTAAGCTATGATGCCAGGATGTGTGGGAAGAAATTTGTGAAGAAGAATGAGGATTGTCTGCTCAGCCATTAGGGTGGGGACTTGATAGGTTGAGAAGAAAAGACTCTTGACTCAATCTGCCTGGTTCAGCCAAGCAGAACAGAACTGCATTATCCCAGTCACTAGGGACCGGTGGTAGTGTGCTGTGTGAGTCTCATCACTTTCAGCTCCCTTTGACTTCAAGCATGGAGCTTCTGCCTGGTGGCAGTTGGAAATGGAGACTTGCAGTGCCTGACTGAAGAGAAACCCCTTTTGGAGCTCCTGCTACATGTTATGATGAGCTTCTCAGCTGTGGCTTAGAGGCCCAACAGAGATTTTTGTGATTTGACTTCAGGGATTGCTTTCAGACATGAAGCAAATAAGTGATTAGGTATAAAGAAGATGTGGTAATGAGTTTCAGATGAGGTCTTCTATGTTTCCTAAAAGAGGTCTGAAAGTTTGCTGCTGCTACTGGTTTTTGTTTTCTGACTTAAAAAGCGATCTTTGAATCTCTTACTGCACCCTGCTTACAAACGGCAAGATCTAATTACTGTAATATTGTAAAAAAAGTCTTAAAAATAAAATAAATCCAGTAGAATATAAATCTTTTTTCCAGTGTATAGAAAAGCAATGAGCCATTTTAAGAGCAGGAAGAACATGCGTTTTGAGATCCAATAGATCATCTAAATTGGTCCCAAACCAAGTTTTAAAATGGCATTGCAAAGACTTTTGCTGTAAGTAAATTTAGTATTACAAAACTCAGAATATAAATAAAAATAAAGTTGATTTGCTGATTGTTTTGTATCTTACTAATATTCTAATTAACAAGGAAAAAAGTGCTTCATAGATACGACCCATTCTTACTATTCCAACCGCAGAATTTAAAAAGACTAAAATAACATTTATGCCCTTTCAGTTACTTCCATCTAGCTTTTTATTATAAATGAATAAACTTTATGAATGTCTAGGCAAAGTAAACTTTAAACCCTTGTCCTTCATTTTCTGACGTTTGTGTGTTTGAAATTTGGATTTGCGAATCTAAAATTTCTCACTTGCCTGACTTCCTGCAGTCTCTTGTAGATGGACAATTATTCTAGGTTGCCACATCATACATTTTTAGTCCAAACCTTGCCTTCTCAACAGCATTGGTTTTCAGAGCTGCCGAAGAAAACATTTTCAGAAAAATGATCTCTATTCAAGGAAACCTGTCTTTGCCATAACAAACAATTTATCTTGGGTCTCTGCTTGGCATGAAATGATAATGCCATTCTAACGACTTGCAAACATTCCGACAATTCTCCACGCCCGTGCTGCCACCTCTGTGTGCTTTCTGCGCTACATAGCATCTTTCTCTGGGTGGAGCAGAAGGGCAAATATAGACGTAGGTCGGTAGCAATATTTTTAGTATCTCCCTCTTAGACTCTAAGTTTCGATGTGTTAACCAGCCTTCTGGAAAACTGAAATATTTCACTAAGAATAAACTCCTTGATTTCCATACCCCAGGCTTGAATTTGGGAGTTTGAGGCTGCGTAAGGAATGCAGAATCGAATCCATAATACTTAACGCTAACAGTGGGTTGGTTTTGTGGATCCCTCTCTCAAAATTTCATGGGTATACTATATTTTTTTGTATTAGTTTATTTACAAATTAACCTTTAATAGTGAGGCTCACAAAAAAAAAAGTTCTCTCTTTTGGTCTTTAAAAACATGATGTATGATGAAATCTGTTTTTTACCCATTCCATTATTATATTTTAATTTAAGGAAGCTGTGACAAGATCTTACTTTCAAACACCTTTTTGAAAGTCCTTGAGAGCCAATAATCAGAATAGTGTATTAGAAGTTCTCAAAGATTGTACCAGTGAGCATCTTGACAGTGACTGCTTCCTGTCCTCTTCACGGCGTGAGGAGTAAGACATTGCCATTTGGAACCATACTTTACCTTACCGTGCGGTAATTACTCTAGGCAGTGCTTATGTAGAAAGGTATTATTAAAAGGTACTAGGAATTTGAAGCTGTGAAGCTGGATTGTTAAATCGACTTGAAAAAAGTTGCTTTCCTGTCTAGCTCTTTGTTTCTTCCCCTATATGACTTTTTTTGGTTCGTTTCCACCTGGATCCGTGTGTATATGCCTACTGCTGTGGCCGTGTCCATCTGTTCACATTGTGCCTATTTTTCTGTTTATTGATTATACTCCCCTAAGAACCAATTCCCTCCTCCTCCATTTCTCTTCTTGCCATTTTGTTCCTTGCTTCACAAAATGTTTTTCTCTTTTTTGATCATATTTATGCTGCTGTCCTTGAAGGCGGTGGCTGCTTTTTCCTTCTCATTTCCAAATACTTTTATGAGTACCCAAGCTTTTAATTGCAACTAGCAGTAGAGCTGCTTATAGAAATAACTGTATACCGTGACAAATAGTAACCAGCATCAAGTGATCGGATTTTTTCCAGACCACCAGCAAGTATTTGCCTGACCTTTATTTGAGAACTGTTTGAGACAACAATAAAGTTACGTGCTTGAGCATTCATACAGCAAAAAATGAGAAAATCCGGGCTATGTACACCTTCTGGGCTGTTAGAATGGTTTTGATTCTTTTTTTTCCTTTTTTTTCTCCTTTCTAGAAGTAAAAAGCAGTTATTTAATGCAGAGCAAATTGGGGAGGTTTTTATTAAGACGTTTCTGCTTAGGAAAATCCTTGGAATATCCCTTATTTTGTTGACAGGGATTTGTGCTTACTATAGAAAAATACAGTAAGACCCATTTGTTAAGAGACTTTTGCAATACACGGGAGGAAAGTGAAGAACCTTGGCATTTCCCTATTTGCTATGTCTGTGTTAAATAATTCTGTTTCTAAATTACTGCTCTGTGCGCAAAACCTGTGTAGTGACTGTAGTATCTGAGAACTCCACTTTTTCTATTAATTCTTTGGTGCTAAAAGTGCTTTCATTTTCAATTAGATTTTAACAAGTAAAAGAATGTCTTAGTCCAAGATAAAGTTGGAAAATCTACATATAAAAGAAATACAACATTTCTCAAGTGACAAAAAGAGTGGAATTGGGAAAAAAAACCAAAATACACTAGTGATCTGTACTAAAATCTAAATATGCTTTATTTACTTGCTGTAGGTTGATGCCTTGCGGTTACGATTAGAAGAAAAAGAAACCTTTCTGAATAAAAAAACAAAACAACTTCAAGACCTCACAGAAGAGAAAGGAACCCTCGCTGGAGAGATTCGAGATATGAAAGACATGTTGGAAGTAAAAGAAAGAAAAATTAATGTCCTTCAGAAAAAGGTAAGATCACTGGTGAAAGGTTATGTTCTAAAGCTTTTGAGGCACATTTAAAGGAAATATATTTATCTCCTATAGTGTATTACTTTTAATATATTAAAAAATGCAAGGAGTGAGTCTGTAATAATCAAATAGTTCTCCAATATAAAAATATGTATTGCTGTTTTCCGTGGGAGTTTTTCTATAATGCTATATCTTAATTCTGCTTTATCACAAAAATATTAGGTGCTGCAGTTTCCACAAAATTATTGGTGTTACATGAAAGTGCTAAAAATTCTGACAAAATGTATTATTCCTCCACATGAGAGATTCCATTATCCTTATTAACACTGATCACTACTCTTTCTATATAATGTAAATAATACATATTAAAAATGTATTGGACTGCTAAAAGATGAGGAGACTCTTTTGTTTCTTTAAAGACCATTCTGTAGGGAAGACAAGGGGATTGGGAAGGAACCTAAACTAAGTCAATTATCTGCTTTTCCTGTGAGGTAAAGGCATTAAGAAGGGAGGCTTTCTCCAAACAGCCTTATTAGTCTTATTTCTAATTTTCCACAAATTTCGCTAACTGCATTTGCTCTCTTTGGGGAGCTGGATTTAATCATTATAGTTTCCACCTGGGGGAGTGGGGAGGTAATTTCCTGGAAAGGCAGCTCTGCAAAGGTTCTGCATACAGTAGTAGAGTATTTATTTACCATATCCTCCTCATGCTCACAGAAATATTTATGCTAGCAGGTATGTTCTGTGTGTGTTGTGTATCACTGTCATATATATATATATGTATATATGTACTTGGGAGCATACAGATAAATGGAGAAAAATTTCCTGACTTCAAAGACATTTTATTGTTACTTTTCTTCTCCTTTTACAGCCACTCAAAGAATGTCTGCTCCTTATCCTCTATTATGGAGGTAGTTCATGTTACTGTGGTTTTCTTCCAGGATTGTAAAAGGGGTTCGCATGGTCTAGCTGTGCTTCTGTCTGCAATTGCTTAAATACAATCTTTAAAAACCAAGTCCTTATTTTCCAGAAACTGAGAAGATGGCTTTTTCAGGCCTAGGAGATAAGGCCTATCAAAACCGGAGTATAGGTTCATGTCCACTTAAGTCTTATTTCTGAATATTTACATTGTTAGCAATAATGATGATGTACTTGAAGCCTTTTATCCTATGGCTTGTTTTCTAAAAAAACCAAATGAAGCAACAATTTACAGTTGCTCTTGTATTTAGTTCTTGAGGAAACGAGTCAGTAGGAAGAATGTGGATTCAGTGATCAAAATTGTGTGATGAATATAACTTACTACAGGGCTGTTAGCCCTATGTATCTTGGCTATGTGCTCAGAAATATGCACCATACTGTGTTTTCCTGGTTTTAATACATCATGGCTATTTTATTAGGGCATGCAGATGGGTCTTGCCTCTTTTGCAGTTAAAATAATCACTCTCAAACCACACTATCTCTCTTCACTAAATCAGAGTAAGTGCATGTTATGGCCTCACGAGCTCTAATATACAATGTAATAAATAAATCATGCTGACTACTAGGTGCAAAATCAGAGTTAATACTAAATTCATTTTTTAGAACAGGAAGTAGCACTTGATTTTTTTTTTTAAGGTTTTTATTCTGGTAAATGTGCTTCTTCAAGAGATTTCTGAAGTTTGGTTTTTCTACTATGGGCTAAATACTGGCTTTACTTAGAGGTTTACTTTTTTTTTTTCTTCTTTTAAAAGGAGAAAAATAGTTCATTTACATAAAAGTTATGCATAGATTTGCTTCTCTGAAGCATTTTAAAATACCACATTATCTTATTAGGAATTTGAGGCATGCTAACATCTACATATTATCAGTTCTTCATTACACCACTATCTTGGTTATAGGAAAAGAATACCATCTTTGGAAAATAAATTTTTAAAATTATACTTAAGTCACATTTTCAGCTTTGGATCATGATTTTACTTATGCCTTGCTTACAATATAGTTGGAGATAAATTCACTCACAGATAATTTGACTAGGGAAAAATTTGATTTAAATATTGTCCTGTTCTACTCATCCCTTTTATTTAAATAAATCTAGAGCGTGATACTATAAACGATGCTTTCACAGTTACTTTTCATGTGCTTGGTGTACAATTCTTAAGTAGAGGATTCTATAGATCACCACTGGGAATTGAGGCTTTTAAATTCATCTGGGGAAAAAAAAAACCCACAGTCTACTTCTCTGGTTAACCTCAGTGTTCAACTTCATTTTGGCAGTTCTTATTAGATCATGGCTTCTCATGGTTAGCCCCTTTGAGCTCACCGGCATCCTTGGCAGCAGAAGCAATCTCATCTCTGGACTGTAATACTTGCAAGTAGAAGGGAAGATGTTCAATGTCTGTCTACTTATTTTCAGGAAGCTTTCCTGGCATTTCCTGGCCTTTCTGTTCTAGATAATTTTGTCCTCACTAAGTCGAGTTGTGTCCCAGGGCATTCATACTTCAGAGCCTATGTCATGTCAAAGGTAAAGGGAGCAAAGCTCCCAAGGCAGATGGTTCATTTAGTCATGTGTTATTTCAGAAATATGTTGGACTATGTATAGCAGGAATTCCTAGTGCTGTAGTATTCTAACTGTAATCTTTTTGGACAGTCAGTTTTCAGGGATTTTCAGATAGTCGGTAGTGGATGCTGTGCTTTAAGAAAAAGTTGTACAAAATACGTCTTTTCATTCCAAGTTTGACAACGTGACTTTCCAATAGCAACCATATACAAGGCTACATTTTGATGAAAAAGTATTTCATATATATTGATTGCGGTAATTTTGTCCTTTATCTGAATCTAATTATGCTTTTATCCTTTACTCCTTGCTGGAGTGGCCATGCTTCTTTCACTCCTCCAGTTTTTGTTCATCTTCTCCTTCTTACATTTTGGGTACTTCTTCCACTATTGTTTTCACTTGAAGGGATAGCAGCCAGACCTTTGCGTTTTGAGCATTTAGAAATTAATTAGTTTGCATTGTGCACGTGTCCGTGGAGAATCCAGTGGGTGGAAAGCAACATGGACCATTTCATACCACACCTGGGAGGTGGGACAGTTGCTGCGCCTTATCGTGCTGCCGTTAGAGACCTCCCAGGATGTTGCCCCACTGGCATCTTACTCTCACGAAAACCCTTTTGAATGCGGAGGAATTGCTTCTAGTACTGCTGAAGTCCTCTCTGGACATATTCTTCTGAGTGTGCTATTGTCGTGCTTGTCTCCATTTCCTTTTTTCTATGCAGGTCCAAGTTTTGTATCTGCATTTTTATTACTTTTGATACAAGGACTTATGGATAATCTGATACTTTAGTGCCTTTGTTTTGTTGATGCAAGATAGATGATGGCTACATCTCTCTCCACTCAGCCTGAAGTGCTTTACTCAACCTAAAATAATATTTGTTTTAATGGGTTGCATTCATGTAATTGAAGATGGGAGAATTTGTTTATAGTGCTTAAAAATGTTTCTGTCGGTAATAACCTGAAAGCGAGTAGGAAGGAATATGTACACTTAGAAAGATGCGATTTCTACTTTTATATTCTTTCTCTTGCGTACAGTACTGTTATCTGCCATGTTGAAAAATACAAAAGAGACCAAACGAAAACCAGAAAAGCTCCCTTTCAAAATTAGAGCTTTTTCTCCTCCTTTTTGGATAGCTGTTGTATGTGGGGGACAGGACAGGTTCTGATGAGGGCTCCCTACCAAAGGTGTGGAAGAAACAAAAACATTGGCAACAGAAGAGCAGTGGTGAGTCCCACAGGATGGCGTAGGGGCTCACAGAAGGCAGCATGTTGCAGAAAAAAGCAATGGGCTAGATAATGTGCTGATGATGCATTATCCTTCAATGCGGTGGTTGTGGTGTAATTTTTGACCAAATTGAAAATCCGCCACGCTATTCAGTATAACGTTCAGGCTTAAGAGAGGCCCAGCAGTGGAACAGCGTGCATTTAGAGGATTTGGATCAAGGTAGATTGGCATGGAGTAATAATAAACTTATGTCAGTGTCAGAGGTGCAATATTACTTAATATTTCTTTCTTTTAGAATCTTTGGCACCACTGTTCCATTTTAGTGCCAGTAAAGTTGGGTATGCTGTTTTAATAGCCTTGTTTAACCTGGCAAAGCTAGTCTTACACCTCATATCTGTCAGCTTAGCATGCAGAGGGGCAGACCTCAGAAATCTTTATGTATTTCTTAGCAGAATGTGCAAGTTCTATGAATGTGGCCTGGTTGTAGGCTGAAGGGCAGAGGTGCTGAATTGGATGATGATTTTTTCGCATCCCTTTTTGCTCACAAATTTTCTCTTTCATACAGTGGTTATAGCTGTTGTCTTTTGTCCTCTAGAAATCTGTAGATATTTTAGAAAAACAATTATATACTCCGACGTATGAGTCTCAGTGTTGAAAACAGTACCTGTTGAGACAAGAACAGTGTAGAGGATGTAGACCTGGATCATATTAGGACAACAGCTTGTGGAAATTCTTTTGCCGGGACTGTTATAAAAGAACACCGTGTAAAGGAGCTAATATAATATTCTACTTTGACTTGCAACATAACTTTTCATGTAAAATGTTACAGTTACCATCTTTAATAGTTTAAGCTTGGTGATTGATGAAGTGCTATATGACTGAGGGCCCTAACCTACCAGCTAATTAGCATTTGTAGGAAATGTCATAAAGTCTTAGCTCTCATGTAATAATTGGAATCTGTACTTGGAGTGGCTGCACTGTGCACACTAGGTGATATTGTCCTGTTAATGTTAAAATATGTTGTACAATTAAGTGTATGCATTACTGTTAGCTGTCTTCTGAAAAAGAGGAAATTTATCTAAGGTTGGATTAGGAGCATCCTCGCATAAACAAATGAGTCCTACTCTTGTGCTTAGAAATTTACCTCAGTATTATTGGTTGATTCTGGCTGAGAACACCACTGAAATTGAAACTTCTGAATCCCGAATGGCCCAGAAAGACCTAAGAGACCAATTCCTATTGTTTTATCTTAACGAGTTGGAAGTGCAAACATATTGCTCTTAGAAGATCCCTTTGTTTTTTTTTTAAATATATATTTTTTTTAATCATTTGGGAGCACTTTTTCATAATTCTGTAAAGAGGTCGTGATGGCATGATGGAAGGACCTTCACTTTGTCAAATTCTATCAGAACACTGTAAATAGACTGTTATGTGAACTGGGGTTTTGCAGGGTTCTGTTGCATTTCTGGAGTGAGACAACAGATTCTGAACTAATTAGTCCTTCTATAAAACAGATCTATGTTCTGACTGCAGATTACCAGTGTTGGTTAAAAAAAAAAAAAAAAAAGGGAGCCATTCTGGTGTAACATGGAAGTTTTGATGTTTCAAAGGTGCTATGGTGGCTATTGACTTATGTATTATATTAAGAAATATTTCTTCTAATAATATATGCCCACTTTAAGGATATAGCATTCAGGGTACTGAGTATTAGAGAATTGTACTTTGTTGGATGTGTATTCTTGCAGCTTTGCCAAATCATGTTATGTTATTCAGTTAAGGCAGCCTGAAAGTGAGATTGAACTAAACATAGCCAACTGTTCAACTAGCGTGGTGGTGTTATTTGTCCCCATATATTTTCAAATCCTTAATGATTCTGCACCATCAAATGCTACCTTGGGACCCCTAAAGTTTGCACGCAGTTCACATTGAGGCTGTCTGAATAAATACAGAAAAAACTCAAGCCTAACTAGGGCAGCTGGTTGGATGCTCTCAGCCTCTATGCTGAGAAACTGAGAACAATGTCATTAAGATCACTGGCAGTGATCATTTTCATTTTCCTTTTGCTTCTTTAATTTGCCTTTCTTTGTAACACACAAAACTTAAGTTCTTACAGGTTAGGAAAGGTTACTGGAAATATGTGACTTAATATAGATTCACTAAAACCATAGCTATAAATTTGGGTGAGTCCTTGTACCTTGAAATTCATGATCATTATAAAGTTTTCCAGTCTGCGATTCAATCTCCTGTCTTTTCTGGCTAATTTTCTCCCCACTGAAGCTAGAAGCCCAGCATCTTGTTATTCCCAATCTCTGCCCCACCCCTCCCCACAGACCTGCTTGCTACTGCTGCTTTTGTTCAAGTCTACACTTCAAAAGGAGAATAATTGGGTTACATGCTTCTGCTTCCTAACGTATTTGCAAGTAAGCACTTACCTTTTTAGGAGAAAATAACGGAATTTCTCAAATGAAGCTTCATGAGATTACAGAATCTAGAAACTGTTTTATCTAATGCCGTTCTGCAAACATGGTAATTTTTGAATATCAGGGATAACGTAAATCGCAGACCCTCAAGTAAGTGAAGAAATGTTGACTGCACCTGGTCTTCGTGTTATAGTTGTTTGGAGATCGGCTCATAATAATAATGTCTAAGCAGGTCTCCTCTTTATCAGTGGCAGCTGACAAATTAATGAAATGGCTTGAAATGTTTGGTACCAGGTGTTTGGAAGAATTCAGAAACATCACTAGGTTTTAGTATAAGTAGCTGAAACTGCGAGCATGTCTTAGTTTACATTAATTACTACCCCAGCATGAGGTGGTAGCAGCTATTCTTTGAGATGGCCTTCACTTGCCAGAAAATATTAGAAGCACTTGTATGCAGTTTTTCAAGAAACAGGGTCAAACTGCAGTTGGTCACACTAGTCTGGTTCAGGTACCAGTAATATATATTTCTGAACAGGTAACAAAGGAACGTGTTTGTTTGCATGTTTGAAAACCTTAATTATATTTTAAAATCCTGAAAGTTAAAAGTAATAATTTGGCTGCTTTTGTATGCGACCTGTGGCAAGTTGAGCATTTTGAATATATAATTGAATTCATTTGGAAGCTATAGAATAGCTATGGGGATTGTTAGTAAAAGTGAAACAAGTACTTAGTTATTTGAAGAAACAGGCTGAAATAAGAAGCAATGCATTGAAGAGATGCTGTCATGTATTTTTTTTCCTTGTAGCTTTTAGCACAGTAGTATGATATATTACCACATACATTATAAACATTATTAACTCCCTAAATGTAGTTATGTATACAGAAAAG
>JAVSBS010015000.1:0-14771 GCA_033124195.1 Coracias cyanogaster | reverse complement strand
GGCACATTGATGAAGAGGCTCTAGGATGACAGGCTTGCTCCTGACGGTCACAAAGCTAATCTGGTATACTCTGTCCTATAAATACACACAAATATTACCACAGCTGAGGATCGGCTAAGATAATTGTTTCCTTCAGCTGTTCAAGATACGCTGGAAACTTTTCTAGTTGCCACGCTGGCAAAGAGCTATCATTCCCTCGATGAGTTCTAGGGAAGGTCTCTCTCGCCCTGGATAGTCTTCCAAGACGATCCGCGCACTCAGCAGAGATGCGAAGCCGCCACACAGCTGTGAGCTCAGAGTTTGCATTATGGCAAAAGCAGAATTAAAATACGTGTCGCTCTGCTGTTAAAGCCAGAAGTCCTTTTCCTGGCGCAAGTACCAGATGTTGAGGTGACATCTTACCAGACACGGAGGGCTGGCCCACACAGAACTCCTCTGCAGAGGGTGGCAGGTGTCAGTGCCTGCCCCCCATGGACAGACCTGCCTTGTGATCTCTTCTGCAGCGAGAAACAGGCAGCTGGAGTAGCCAAGCAGCACAGCCTGCAGTGCCCCCAGAGCACCAGTCCTGTCCTCTGCTGCTCTCTTCTGAACCAGCTCATCTCCTGGCACGTTGTTCTCCTGCCCAAGATGAGCGCCAGGCTGGTGTTCAGCAAGGGCTTGAGCTTCCACTTGGACATTCAGGCAAGACTACTTAAGGCAAAGGAGAGAAGTGGTGGAGCTAACGCATCTCCTCCAAGTTAGTGTCACTCTGCTACCCAATACAATGCGGTCCAAGCACTACGTGGACTGGGCTGTGCAGACACCAGCGCTTGGGGCTGAACCGTGGGCAGGAGCCCAGGCTGTTCCCAGGTACGCAGATGGCAACTGCGCCCACAAACCGTCTTCTCCTCTTTCATCAGGGAAATGAGCTCAAATGTTTATTTTGGTCCTAGTCCTCACTGCATTATTCACTTACACACTCTTGGGAACACATAACCATAAGGTACTCCACATGGGGTTAGACCTTGAGATCACCCAGAAACAAAACATAATTAAATGCAGAATCAGCTACAGTCTGCACAAGAGTGTCCATCTCTTTCTCCTCTCCAAAGCTCAAGCAGTTCCTCCTGTGCTTCTCTGGCTCATTAGAGTAATGAGGTCCGCGTGGTCTGAGGGACAAGGTTGTCCAGGACATCAGCTGCCTTCTCCCAGTCTGGGGAAGGAGGAACTTCACGGAACCCGTTGGCAAAGCTCCACTTCCAGAACCAACACAACCCGCCTTGGCTCAAGGCAGCATGCAACCTGCTCTAGAGGCGGCTTTGGGAGCACTGTCTGGCCTTCCATATCCTTCCTGGGCCATAAAGATGATGAGAACTGGTGGGATGAGGATGAATAAGGCATTTTTAAGGGGGTAGCGCAGCAGTGTACAGACCCTGCTGCACACGACTAATGAACTCGCTCTCTGCCTCCATAGAAGCTCTTCTACTAGGAGAAAAAAAAACCCTAATCAACTGACTCTTGCACACCTGAAATGACACACAATTTTATCAGCAGCATGGAGGTTATTACAGCACTGTGAGCTATGTCATGTCATGGATGCCATTTGAACACAGGTTTTTCATCAGGCATGCCAGCAAAGTCCCAAATATTTCCACTTAATTCCTCGTGCAATAAAATGATAAGAAAGAAGCCATTTGAATTGAAGTGCCGCTGGTATCCTTCAAGTTTCCCAGCTCCCCACTGTTTAGAAATCCAAGGTCTAATCACCATTGAGGCACGGAGCTCCTCAGCCGCAGAAGATGCTGCGCGTGTACAGAACAGGATAAACCGACTCACTCTTACCTTTCTAGGGGCGCACACACGGAGCTACCTTCAGCTGATAAGCCTCAAGAAAGTAGATGTGCCAGAGTTTTGCAGTCTGAATCATGAGTAATTTCTAACAGCACGCTGATAAAACCCGCTGCTATTCTGATATACGGTTTGGGGGGTTTGGTAAAAGAGAAGCGAAATACAAAGTTCTTTAAAAAAGTCTTCATTGTCATTCCATGGCAGATGTGGGTCTGGCTTGGTTAATTGGGTTAATGCGATGATTTGGCGTGCTCGGTTATATGCAGAAGTAAAACTGTAAAGAATACATTCAAATATCCTGTTATGGATATTCAGCAAATTACACATCCACCGTTGCTATGGCAAGCATGAAAAAGCAAAACAATTCAGACAGTTTTAATAGCCGTAATGACAACACTGGAACCCCATTTCTTTTGAGTTGTTTGCACAAAGTTACTCCATGATTTAGAAGCAAGGAAAGTCAAGTGTTTCTACAGAAATACTCTTACAAGTGTGAATAGAGATGCTTAAAAAAAAGAAAAAAAACAACCCTCACGACGATAGAAATGAAATGATTTTGCCCTTTCTCTGCTCACAGAATCAAAAGCTGTTTCTGCTGGGAACACACCCAAGACTTAACCCACGTGTACGTATAAATCCACTGCGACCCCACGACACCCCACAGGACTGGGGACGTGGAACTGCCAATGCCCACATCCATCAAAACCAGGTAAGTATCCCAACCCATGCAATTCTTCAGGAAGGATCTCCAGTGAAGTATGCTCTGCTCAGAGCTCTGCCATCAAATAACCTGCGCAAATAATGTGCCGAAGTTGAGAAGAATATACATGCGGGAGCTACAGACACTGGGTGATACTCGGAAGGGATGTAACCGCGTACGGCCCCAGCAGGCGGCTGAGCACGGTCACCTTCCATACCCTGGCGTTTGGTAGGTTCTCCCCACTCCTTCTGCGGCGCTGAGCCCCTTCATATCCCTCAAAAACAAACACTGTATTCAAATAATGTCCAGCAAAACTCTGTTGGCTGTAGGGAATTTACACCAGACTAAACCAAAGCTTAACTCCAGAGCCTGAGCCCCTTTAACAGACCCTGGAGGAAAGATGGGTTTGCTGTGCAAAGCCTCATAACATTTTTGTAGACGTTTAAGCCAGTAGCCTCCACGCTAAACATGGTATTTACCTGTCTAACCGGGAACAAAGGCACACACACTCTGTTCCTCTACGCTGGCACTGACTCCAGAAGGGAAACCAGCGGCTGCCTGGGGGTTGCAATGCTGGAGCCCATCGATTCCAGTACTGACTGACATGGGTGCTGACCTCCCGCGTTTCGCTGCGGCCGGCAGCGCCGGGGAGAACACCTGCCACGCCGTGCGCTGCGGCGCCAGACCCGGCAGTCCTTCCTCCGCTGTCCTTGAGCCTTTACTTCCCTACGAGAACAGGCGAGGCTCTGTCTTCGCTTTGGTTCATGCTCTGAGCACCCTGGTGGCACTAAGAAAATAACAGATATTTTGCTCTAATATACGCCCGTAAGCCAGTTAGAGGAGAGAAAAAACTGAAATATGAGGTAAATTAAAGCTCCCAACTAAGGGGATTTACCAGTAAGTCACCATAAAATTCAGATAATTTATTTTTTCAATTCTGCAGCAACTTTCTCCAATTCGTTTGGATTAGCTATTAGAAATTATGTTTCAAAAATTAAAGAAAACGTCTATTGACCATTATATCAAATTCTAATTTTAGCCAGAAAAAAAGAGAATAATTAGGCTGTGATTTACTCTGGTAGTCAACTCACATTAACAAATTCTCCCCCCCATTTATGTAATTCTGGCAAAATCAAATAATATATACAATGCTCATAAACGCTGGGCTAGATTTAGTAAAGACAATTTCCTACAGTATATTCAGGACATTTCTCTTTGCCTTCTGTCACAATAAGACAATCACGTTATTTAGTTTAAGGAGGTAATGTGATTGTCATCCATGGTAGCCTCAGTTATCCTTTTAGTGCAGCCTTCAATGAGGTACATGGTAGGATTTTAATTTTTTTCTATTTTATTTTTAAAGCTGTCCTCATCCTGCAATAACTGTGTAGCCTGGCTGCTGCTCTCCCCTCCTCCTACCCCTCTCCCTGCCACTATGCACTTGCTGCCCAGGAAACGAGAAGGTGTAAATCCTACAAAGACCCCTAAGGCCAGGCTGTGGTGCCCAAGGCGGGCACACGGCTGGCTCCGGCCGGGGCAGCGGGTGAGCAGCTCCCAGCCTGGGACTGGCCAGGAAATGCTGCTCCACAAAGGTGAGTGTCAGCTCAGCAACCCCAGCCAATGGCGCGCGCAGGAACCCACACCGTAACCAACGTCACGCGAGGAACCGGCCATTTCCCACAATTCTTATTTTCCTCTCAACACGTACAAGGTAGTGTAATCTTCAGGTTGGTTTGATATCAGATCTCTAGTGATAGCTGAAGCAAATAACAACGGAGTATGGTTAAGTCCAAGATCCCTAAAGGGATGCTCCTAAATTTCTGTTCCTGCTTTCAAACAAGTACCTTTTCCTGGATGCGTAAACTCCTCTGACATTGGATTGCTGTCCGTATTAACTGAATAAATATGGATCTAGGAGCCAAACTTTAGTCACCAAGGTAGGAAAATGTCAGCCTCAGGCACTGAAAACAGCACGATGAGTAATGGAAGACAGCAAGGGAAGAACAAACGGAGAAAATGCACGAAGGTGACGGAGGCAGGAGGTGTTCAAAGCCACCTAGACTCAGGAACTGGAGGCCAGAGGCAAAGGCAAATGGGACTGAGTCAGTCTGCTCCCGAGGAGCTCCTGATGCCAGCCCCAGCCAGGCCCTGCCCTGCAGGTACCCAACCAAGCCTCCACTGGTACGTGACTGGTTCTGGGCAACGTGAAAGCGTCATTAACAGAGTACTTGCACGTTCCGTTAAGAAGTGCGTTGAAATCATTTTCTCAAATCTTTAAAGGCCTCCACCACGATGGGCTTCAGCCATGCTATAAATTCACAATGCTAAGACACTTCCCCAAGTGTTTTCATCATTATTTATGAGTAGATTGACCACATGGAAGTGGAATTCCAGCATCACAAACTGGAATCAATCGTGATTCGCTGGCAGAGGCGCTACGGCAGCGCAGCTACCCAGATTATCTCTTGGCTGCCTGACCCGCGCCTTACTGCACAAAACCTTTCTTCTCTCATCAAGTTCCTGTAAACAAAAATGATTGTTTTAATATTTTCTCATTAGTATTAGCTGGAGAGTTTGCTTTCTAGATTTTCCTAAACCTTGTCTAACCATTAAAACCATTATTTCCCATATGACCCAGGAGAGTTGCACAAAATGAGAAATACATACAAATGGTATATGCAGAAATAGCTCATCTTCACCCAGCCGGTTTCACTTGCAAGTCCTTGAGTTTCCCCTGAACTTCCTCCCCTAAAGGACCGGAAGACTTTTGCTGAAGTGTAGTAAACCCATTCCTACTCAGTAGGAACTCTCTCAGTAGCAGAGTGAAAATGAAGATGTAAAGGAGTGAAGAATGCAGAAGAACCCCATTATTCAACAACAGTGCAATTTGCTGCCGATCTTCAGTTGCCAAGATGGGACCATCAATTATGTAGAGAACCCTCAGTGTTAAATATGAAGTATTTTAGCCTGGGACAGCACAAAAGGAAAACCAGGAATGTGATCCTCTCAGAACTGTGGGCAAGGGTGGAACACCCCTACACAGATTATCCTTCCTATTGAGCTACAAATTGAAAAAGGTCCTTACAAAGTGTCACTTTCGGTGTTAAGTGACACGCGCTCTCTTCCGCTGACAGCGTCAGTCTGTATTTCATGTTTATCTAAAGGGAAGAACACACAATACCTTCCCAAAACCCAGGTTAGCGTCACCTCATCTGACTATTTACACAACGCCCACAACCTCCTCTTGATCTGCACGTACATCTACAAACAGCTCGTCACGCTCATTTTAAAAGTTTCTCCAATGACGCCAACTTTGCCATTCTCATGGTGCTGAAAAGACCTCACTGGGCAACACCGAGCAACACTCTACTACCTGTAGTACTCACCTGTAGTAACCAAACTGCAGCTTAAAATAACTTCCACCGATTCCTTGGAATGGGAGATGCATTCAAAATGAGCAAGCGCTCCTGAATAAAAGACTGTTGCATAAAGCTACTTCTATTAGGCTGGTCAGAGAACTATTAATATTGGAATTAGCTTTTATACTTGCAATGATGACTTTCAACTTCCATCTCCGATTAAACAGTAAAACCTGTGACCTAGTGCTGCATAATGTCAATTTTTATAACACCTCTTTCTGCTTAGAAAGATTAAAATAGATTTATAATAATATTAAAACTAGAAGTTAATTCTTCTGCAGGACTACCAACTGATCAAAATCACTGGAAGTATGAAAAGTAAACAGATCTTAGTTGCAGGAATTCGTGGAGGATCGCTGAAGTGGGCGGTCACAGGGATGGAGAGCCTGAAGAGCACATTTCAGACGTGGATCTGCAACGGCCGATGAACTTCAGCACTCACCAGGAACATAACCCAAGGACTGCACTTACTCCTGGTATATTCGGCACTGAGCCCTCACAGCTAGGGTGAAAGGCTGGGGGATGAAGTTATGTCCCTACCTCAAGCACTCATCACAACCCAAACAATTCTCTTTTGCATGAACATATAACGGCACCAGTAGCTCAACGGGGTCCTACAACAGCCGGCACTAAGTGACAACTTCCAGTGACACGGACTAACCACAAAGCCTCAGGTGCGGGGTCAGAAAGCACATAAAGGCTCGGTTTTAACAAATGGCTTATCACTGTCTACAATCATCCTGGAATTTTGGAAATAAAATACTTCCCACACCATTTGGCTACTCGTTTGCTCAGAAAACATTGCTTCCTTTCTCGCACCATTTCGGACTCAAGGCTAAAGGCCGCTGTGTACGTTTGGTCAGGACCGGGAAGCCCGCGGAGTCCCGCAGGGCTCTGTCCTGCTCCCTTCCTCCCACAGGACACTCTCTCCTTCAGTGAGGTGCCCCAACACTGAAGTTCTTCACACCAGCAATACACGAGCGTGTGCTTGAGCTCTGCCGGTGCTCTGGGCCACGTGACAAGCACTGCAAGTATCTTTAATTTCCAGAACACACATAATTGTACCCCAAATCTGTACCCTGGAGCATATTTCAAATATGTGCAGAAGAAAGGTTACACTGCTGTACAGACTGGAAAGAGTTCAGTTCATCCCAAAGGGTTCACTTCTTTGGGGAAAAATGGTACACAACGGCCTCAGGCTTGTTGAGCTAGACTCTTAGAGCCAGCAAACCTCAATTAATAACAGTTTTTCTCCCTGAGAGATTTTCCTTCACAGTGGCCAGGTAGGGACTTCCAATAAAAATATGTTTTCTATGGAAAATGATGATTAAGAAATGCTGAAAGCACTGTTCATCCTTCGCCAGGAATAAAAGGTGTGATGGCATTCAAAGAAAACGATCTCAGATGACGAGGGGGACTTCTTGCCATCTTCCTCCGGGTGCACTGGCTCTACAAAGTCCTTATTTATTCAACTATTAAAAACAACTCATTAGCCACACTAATCTCATAAAGGCAGCTGTGCATTAGCAGTAGGTGTCCCACCTGCTATGGGAAAAGCTACACTGTCTTAAAAATGCCATGTTTATTTGATGCCAGTTGGTTGCCAGCTTTTATCCAAAAAGGGCAAATTTTTCCTTAAGAAGAGTATGGTTGGGAGCAGACAAATCAGGCAGCAGACATTAAGAGACTTGTAGCTTCCACAGAATCAAAACTTCAACTTATGTTCTCAGTAGCAATACTGAAAGTTTCTCTGCACAAAAGGTGCTTGTGTGGTTCATAGCAGGTTTGTTGAAAGCAAGTACCTCGACTGAACCACCCAAAGGTGTGGTAAAAGGTTCTTCATGGCTCAAGTGAAGGAACTGATATGTACCACTTGAAAACGCCCACAATTTATTGGCAGGGGGGAAAAAAAAAAAAACCAAAACAACAAAACCAATAGATCCCCACAAACAAAACGAGAACACCTTGGAGCCTGACCTTCTAGTAACACCATCTGTAGTAACAGCCTCCAATACGTGATGTAGTCTTAGTAAAATGCACTGATGAGTCCATGAATTATTCTATGCCAGATAAAATATTTCAAAGATGGATTCTCACTGCATCTCCTCCAACGGCCTCGCCTCTGACATTGAGGGCGAGATCTTCAAACAATGACTAAGAAATTTTGTCTGACAAACCACTTACAGAGAAGTCACAATGCTGAACTTTAAGATCAAAGTATACAAGTGAGTGATTCACCTGCCTTTCTTGTAGGCCTGCAAGACAAGGGCTAAACAGGCACATGGTATTAGGTGCTCTGAAAAGCTTCACCTGCATCTGAGCAACAGAATTTGCATCAAGCGGTGAGGTGAGGCCACACAACCCTGCACGGCTGGATGCGACTGTCTCTCAGATGAGCATCCTCCTTCCCCAGCTCAGAGCTTTGTCTGTCAGACCGTGTCACCTGGATGACTAACAGCAGCCTGACTCCCACTGCTGCCATCGCTCACCGACGCCAGCCAGCTACAGCGTTAGCAGGACAGCAAGCAAAACAGAATACATATTTCCCAGCACTCGCCGGCAATTGGAAACCTGAACGCTGACAAGATCGAGGGGAAAAAAAAACCAGAGAAACACAAGCTAGTCTAGGAGGCAACTGTCTGTCCTCAGGGTTGTATAAAATACCATGTGCTGGAAGAAAGAAGAAACAGCGAGGAGCTGGCAACATCCGAGCGCAACGCCCACAGAAGAGATTATGCCGATGCCAAATCTGGTCCTATCTGAGCTTTCCAGCCACCGCTGAGTTGACAGCACGTGCGGCGATGCCGGAGCTGGCAGAGGCGATGCTGAGCACAGCTAGTGGCCACCAGCCACCTTAAAGCCATAGCACCATGGATCTTCCCTGACGTTTAGCAGCACGAATAATGACACGTATACAGTGCTCGTGGCCAAAACCACGGCAGTACCGATCACCACCGTGCCGTTCTGGCTTCGCCAGGCCTGCGGCGTGCCGGACTCGCAGGGTGCTGTGGTCCACGCCGAGCCGCGCTGGCCGGGCTCCAGGGCCCCAGGCAGCGAGCGGAAGGAACAGGGAATGGCCACGAGCCCTGGCTCCAGGGAACCGGCACAGCCCTCAGGACACACCTCCTTGCCAGTGCTGACTCTGCTCCAATTTTAGCAGACTTCAGGCTTTCCAGATCGATGGTGAAGAATTTCGGAACTCAAAGTGCATAACAGATTTACGCCCGAGTTTATACAAGTGGGTGAATAACGCACCCACAGCCCTAACAGACAGGAAAGTGAAGGAATGAACAGAGCTACCGCAGCTCCCAAAACACAGACTGACAGCAACAGAAATTTACCGATTACTATTGTAAGTATGCCCGAATTCTGGACTCTGTTTATTACACAAAAGATTACATCATCATGCATTTTAACTATATGCTAGTTTATGAAAGTTACAACCCTTTAAAAAAGCAACCTGTATTTCATATGATATTTACACAATATGTCAAACATGGTTACATTTCCAGGTGATATAGGACAATTACTACTTTTTCACCAGAGGAGTTTAATCTGGTGGTGTTCCTTCCCTGTGACATCACGTGGCCCAAACTTAACAAGGATTTTAGGCCATCCTACAGCATCCAGAGCAGCTCCTTATCACGGCAACAACGGGCAAGTATTTTACTAAATAGAGGCAAAATTAAACCATAGAATTGAGCCCAAATTATATTCTCGCTGACACAGAAGTCATTGACTTCTCAGAGAACTATCCTGCTGGAGGCAAGTCCGAGGCTGATTCTGGAGACAGAAGAGCTGGTAGGGAACACGTGTTCCCAACTTCCAGCCACCAAAGCTGCACGAAATCTAGAGGGCTGTCCATGGAAAATGGAATCTGTAAGTAACTCCTACGTGTTTCTAACCTTCAAAGTGTGCAAGGTTGGCTTTCTGGCAAGCTCCACGTGTTCTGAAACCAGCTTCTGACAGATGAAAGCACTAGCCTAATGCAGAGCTGTCCCCACAACAGGCTCCTTACGCACTCGACTGGAAGGATCCACAGACACCAAGCAAGCTGGTTTAAGCTGTTCTGCTGCAGGAAACACACTTCCGTGGGCAACCACGAGGTGCCAATGGTCACCAGAAAGTCACCATCTCCCTCCCCAGACACCCAGTGCACACAAGGAACTGCTGGATCTTTCAGGGGATTTCCTAGCGGGATGAATCAGCCTGAAGGAATAATTTCTGACACTGTCAGAACTGCACTAACGACCTCAGGAAAGGCTGAAAAAACCCTTAACCCTGCTCAGCGCAATGCTCCGCGAGACAGACCGTGTCTCGACTGGGAACAGCTCAGAAAAATTGCAGCTGGCACCAACACCTGAACTTCAGCAAACTCCTCCCCGACTGAAGGCAGAATAGAACTGTTATTCATACAGATCAAGCGTTCCTACCTCACCCTGCTTCTCGCACTGCCCAGATCTTCTGCTTGCCACAGAAACACCCTTCTGTCCCACCGCTGGCTGCCAGAAGGGCCAAGGCAGGGGCTACACGCTGGGGACTGCTACAAACCTGGCAGTTGCTACAAACATTTTCAAGAACATTTGCTTTTGACTTTTGGAGGATCAAGGTCAGTCTTCCATAAACAATCCTGACAACATCCCTGGAGAGCGACCTTACTAGGGAAGATGGTCTTGCTTCTTGTCTGTTGCTTCGGCTGTTTCTGCTGCCACTGGAGGCCTCTCTACCACACGCTCTGCCGGTGGGGTTACATCTGCCCCTCCGAGTCCCCAAGCAGACCATCACACCGCAGTTACAGAGGCAACAGCTCAGAATGAAAGAGCCAATAGCAACAATTCCTTTGGGCATCTCAACAGCATTAACACAAAACGCAGCAAAAAGCATCAAAGTAGCAGAAAATTTACTCCTCATGGAGCCAACCTGTTTGAAACACGTTCCAAACGTGAACCACGTGTATCTGCCCAGGTTTAGGTCATTAGATGGTAGAGGCAACGGCTGCACCGAACCATCACCTCAGGAGAACGGCCCTGGCTGCAAATTAACTGCTTGAGGTCATCTCTGATTCCCCGTTTTGTTCTCATCACAAAGCAGGGCAGCAGACAACCTGGTACGATCGCCAGACTAACGTGGCAGCGAGCTGCAGGTCGGGGCGGCTGCTGGACCCGCCAGCTGGGCATGCAAGGACACGCTCCGAGCACGGGTCTCGCAGCGGGGTAAGGTACAGAACCATGTGGATTTGGGGAAGACCTAAGCATAGAAAGAGTAGGTCAGGAGTGAGGGGTGTCACTGGGTCTTCATGCAAAATGGAGGAAGGGGGGATTTGAAACATTCAGCTGTGGTATGAGGGGCGTGCTGTTTGCCTCATGAGGCAAGGCACCACATGAAGTCCCGCAAGCTCCAAAATGCACCCAATTAGCTGTTCCTTTTACCTTTTTGTTCTACCCAGCATTTCTTCAAGAGCACTGTCATCTCTGGCTTTGGCATCCTACTCATCATCTACGAATTCATGTTGCCATTTCCTCCCTGAAAGGAAAAAGTCCCATAGTCAGTCATTTGCTACACAGAGGAAAGGACAAGTTTGACAGTGCATTTTTGCCACCGTTCAAGTTCAAAGACCACTGTTCCTCAAGCAGGCAGCACTGCAGGTTGTGTTCTCCACTACAGTGTCATTAATCCAAAATCCATCGGCCTGTGGTGGGTCTAGAAACTTACCCTGAATTTACCTGTAGGCAGCTGAAGCGCTGAGGTAAGGACCTCAGACCTGACTGGGAAGAGAGCAGGGCAGTGACTCACCCAGAGTGAAAAAACCCCAGCAACAACGAGAGAGACTTGCGCCAAGTAAATGCCTTTATTTTATTTTAAAACATTCTCAAAGTGTTAATCTATATGAAAAAGCAGCAATACAACACTGAGAAAGCATGCTTATTGTCAGGGAAGCCTTCATTTTGTATCACATGAGCCAAATTAAAAATAAAACTAAACACAAGTGTACAAAGCGGAGACAAAAAAAATCAATTTTCTCAAAGAGATAACACGAGGGACTCCCACAGGGGCTGGCAAATTCTGGAAGAGAGAAAGAGATTATATTTTATGGGAAGAGATTCAATAACCATTCTTCTCCCATAAAGCCAGTGATGGAGGATTGTCACCGCTCCATAGACACACTGTGCACATTTCAGGACAACAGTAACAGAAAATCAATAGCATCTTTTACACGTGAAAAGACATTATCTCTATGGACTCCTAATACCAACAAACAGGACCAAAGAAGATCTTACTAAAATTCAGTAGTCAGCATTAATCTGGCTGATAACAGAGGGGTCGTATGCTAGTCTACATCTTTGGATTTTTTTTTTTTTAAAGAAATAACTCTGCTTGGAGCGTCACCCTCCACTGAAGCCAAAGAGCCCCCAGATGACACTCCATTAAAAGTCTAACGGCGTTGAACCCCGGTGCTGTCGCTCGCAGCCCCATCGGCACACATCTCCTCTCTGCCTGATGGCTGCAATCATTAGGAGGCAGGAGCTTTATCAGGGGGTAATTTGACAGCTTTGACAAGCTCGGCTGAATTTATGGCACTTTCTAGTTTTTCCCTCCATTGAGCTGAGATGGAACTAAAGTTAATATTAGCAAAAACACTTTGTGCGGGGGGCAATTTTCCAGCGATGACTACATGATTCCAGTCACTAAGAGAATCTGCTAAACAAGGCCCCCTCGCAGCCCCCTGCCACTCTCACCAGCCAAGGGAGGATGGTTCCCACCCAGCCCACCGGCTCAGAGGAAAGATGCAGGTGATGGACACAACCTCTGGGATCTCTGGCTCTAAAGCAGCAGAAGTGAGTCGATTCTGGAGCTGCTCTGCCCCTTGTAGAGGGGTCATCAGCATCCCAGAGAAACACAAGAAACACGGATGTTTCCCTTAGCTTAACAAAACAACTTTTAGCCGCAAACCCAGAGCTCCGGCCAGGGACACTCCCAGTCTGCTGCCCCGTTGTCACCACGCAGCACCATCCAGCGGGGCCTCAGCTCAGGGACGCTGCCACCTCAGACCTACCCTTGCGCAGGCCCTTCCGAAGGGCTCTCCTGAAAACTCCCACAAACACACCCCACTCCCAGCGCGTACCCAGAACAAGCGCCCAACCCCAGCTCAGGAACCTGACACCTTGAGCTAAGAACAGAGATGTTCGGGATCCGTACGCTCGACTCCCTTTCTGGGTGCGGGCTCAGCGTCTTTCTTTTCTGTCTGCAGGAAATCTAGGACATTAAAGCTTAGGAAAAAACCACAAGTAACAATGAAAGTTTTTTTTGTATTTCCATGGATCACTGCGTCTACCGCAAGAAGGAACCTGACCAACTATTTCTGAGGAGGAGCAGTACCAGCAGATTGCAACCTCTGGAGAACACCAGAGCTGTATCAGCACACTCATAAGGCTACTCACAGTTTACAAAAGGAGCAGACTGCACACACCGGAGCAGAAGCTGCAGGGTCCCACATTTGACAGTACATGGGCTGGCAAAACCCAGGATCTGATCCCCAGGGCCTGCTTCTCTCATCACAAACCCCACACCCCACCCCGCACCTCCAGACTTTCCTGCGCCGCACGAGGAATCTGCGAGTAGCAATGTGGGCAACGGGAACCTGGCATCCTCAGCCAAAACTTGGCAAGTCACTGAAGCCCAAACAAGCAGTTTTCTTTTCTTTCTTTCTTTCCTTCCCCCTCAACTGCTTTTTGCCAAAGATGTTACATTTCCTCTGTTATAATTGGGGGTTTTAAAGAGCATTCACTGCGTGCTTAGAAAGCACAGTTCATATTTAGCTCCCTAAAGTCCTATTTCTCTCTTCCTATATTTCCTTGCCAAGATGTGAGATCTGTGGACTGTTCCCAAAAAATTCCCCTGAATCATCTGTGATGCATGTGAAACAGCGGCCAGAGCTGGCAACCAGCAGCTGTGTCTTTTAGGAAAGCATTAGATCTATCTGTAAGAAGAAGGATTCCCAGTAACCGCCACTAACATCCCCTGAGGACCGCGCAACTCCCAAACCATGTCAAAAAAAGAGCACAATTACAACAGGACCAAAATCCATGGGAAACGTGTTGCCACGGCAACGGACATCCTCAGAACTCTGCATTTCTGCACAGACTCAATGTCTCCTAAACCACGTGGAGAGGAAGGAGTGTGGCAGGTGGGTTCATTCAGAAGCGCTGCCAGGTGATTCCCTGCGCAACAGGCCCACCGCTCGGGGGTTCGCAGCCAGCCTTTGCGGGCCCTTCTTTCCAGCCACCGCCTCTCACTACTACAAGTGCAGAGCAGCTCCTAGAGCACGATCGATACTTCCTTGTTAACTACAGGATCAGAAAAACCTTATTAAATATTAAAACATTCATGTTTTCAAACAAAAGATACGTGAAGATAAAATCCAAAGCGGAGCAGCTGAGCTTTGGAATGGAGAACCCGGTTTTGGCTTCATGTAGTTAACGAGTTCATGTAGTTCCTGGTGCTAACGAGAGGTCTTTCAAGAGCTGCTCGGGAGGCCAGCCGTGCTCCTAAACCGCTCCCGCACCCCAAACCAAACCACCAGACCCAGCCACTGCAGAACAACCAACTACACGCGGGAAAAGGTTCATTTTTCTTCCTGGCCACCTTATCACAGCGATAACACCAGCGAATACCGAGTCTGTCCCGCAGCGTGCCTCGCAGCACAGCTTAAAGAACGGACCGGGAAGCCCCTTTGCTACAACTCTACCTGCTCCCCACGCTTTTGGGGCATTTCCTTCCATTTCGCTGCGTGGTTAACCCGCCAGCAGCTCCTCGGAGGACAACCC